>MU619337.1:8713-47572 GCA_025201805.1 Parasitella parasitica | reverse complement strand
TCGCCAGAGATTCAGGTACCAGACTATCAACAAGTGTCTGAAAAAGTAATTTCAATCATTGTTCTTGCATCAACATCGCCTTTGTCTCTGCATCGTTAATAATATCAAAAACACGTTGAATTTGCGATGTGAGCTCTTCCATAGATCTTTTATGTTCCATAACGGCAGCATTATACTACAAAGCATTCAGCAAACAATGATTCCCAGTGTACAAAGATATCCATTTACCTTGTCCTGTATTTCTTTTATCTGGATATCGCACTTGTTTTTCTCTTCCAAAGCAGCTTCTGCCTCTTGGTTTATAGCCTCCTTTTTATTTTCTAAATCTTTGAAATATTGATCCATTGATTCTCGCTTCTTTTCTCGTTGATCCATAAGCAACTGAAGTCGACGATTCTGCACGGCCAGCGATCTACTGACATTCTAAACTCTATGTGTAAGTGAAATAAACCTCCCCCCCCTCCCCTGTTAATGGGGCTAATTCACTTACTGAAACCTTGTTTGCCATATCCTTCTGGATTGCTATCGCTTCCAATTGCTCTTTTTTCAATGTTTCATTTGTTCTTTTGTGTCGGTTTGAGTCCCCACGTATGCTGTTTACAGTATCCATAATTTCGATCCACTTTGACAAGTTCTACATGTCGATTTGTGTTTAGGAAACAGGGCAAAGACGGAATGATACAATTGCTCCTTACATTACAAAGATATTTTGCTTCTAATATGATGTCTTCTAGTAGAGGGATATCTCTTTCCAACACATTCACCTCTTCTGATTTCTTTTCCATGCCAACTGTCAATTCGACAATCTCCTTTCCAATGACATCCAGGTCCCAAGTTTCATAAGCCTTCAATTCACGAACAGTCTCCAACGTTTCTAGCATTTTGTATTGTAGTTCTTGCTGTATGATGTATGTAAATTTTCATCCCCGTGTACAGTCGACGAAACTTACCAAACTATCTGTCAAATGGCTTCGTTCACTCTTGCAGGATTCTACATCCTTGGCAATTGCATCTCCTTCTTTACGCAGTTGTCGTAGTACCTGCTCTGCCTCGTCTACCTTTACTTCCCATCCTTGAGCCTCGGCACGTTCCAGCTCTGTTTGTGATTCGAGTTCACTGGCTTTCTCTTCAAGCAACTCTTTTTCGGTAATGAGGCTCTCACGTTGAGCTGTTAATCCCACCTGGTTAGAGACGTTAGTGCACGTTCCAATGAGTCGACCGGTTTCTTACAGCTTCTTCTGTTATAGATTTAAACTGATCGTATGCTGTATCTCTGAATAAGCTATAGTTGAAGAGAGCGCTCAAGATCTTTTGTAAACGAGTTGGCGTGGGCGAAAGAACATCTGTCAATTTAAAGTCTGTAAACCGTAATTTTTTGAGGAAACGCTGCATTTCCTTGAAAATTGGTATGGCCTGCACATGTTCCACACCCAATTCCTTGAATTGAAGCATTGAATTAGCACTAGTCCGTTACTTTTTTTTTTCTTTTTTTTTTCCCTGCTTACAGGTGTATCTTCAAAGGCTGTTGCTACTCGTTGTTTTAGATTCTGCAAAAACTCGATGCGATGGGGAACAAAGTATTGGAGTAGTAACTCAAACATTTGTCGGATGCGGATATTATTGCAATTACTCAAGTCTTCCTCTGTAGCAGCTATACCTAGTTCTCTAAGAAATTGCAAAAGTTGGTGGATATCGGCTTGGCGAACAGCGTAATCAGGACCTTCAGCAAGGCTGATGGTACTGGGTATAACGGATTGTCGTTTTGGTCTCTCGCCAAGTCTTTTGTTTGATGACGATGATGGTGGTAGCGGTGGTGGCGGTGGCGGTTGCTGCTGTTGCTGCTGTTGCTGTTGGTGTCGCTGCTGTTGTCTGGCTATGGGTAATCTAGGGTTTCCTTTTGTTCGTTGCATATTTGCAGAAGTGAAAAGAAAAAGCTTCCCCCCTACTCTCCTCTCCTTCCTCCCCCCGCCCCCTTTTGAGCTTCTGCTATATGTGTCGCCACGTAAAATACGCGCGATCTTTTTCGAACATCGCCTGTCAAAAGCGCGCAGAAGGCGATCTTACACCACCATGGCTATGCTCAAGTTTTATAAAAAGCCCCATGAGAGGCGTGAATAGGATGCACAATAAAGTGACTCCATTAACGTAAGTGATTAGGCCCGTATTAGTCAATTTATTGATCTTGAGATGAGCTTCTTTTATACGCATATCATGTAGAAATTGTAGATTCCAAGGCCACGTTGAAACATGAATTATATTCTCGTATGGTCTGTTGAAAGCAACCTGAATCAGCGATTAGCATCACAGACAGTTGCCACCAAAGACCTATAAGCTATACCTAGAATAAACACAAAAACTGTATTCACATTTGAGGAACAAGTGCACTACCTTGAAATTATATTAATCAATACAACGCATGGAATTGACAGTTTAAATTGGTTCAAATCACAATTCATGCAGACAAAATTAACTTTTTATTATTATTATTGTTATTATTGTTTTCTATATCTATGCAACATATTGTGCAAGTATGCCGTTCTTTTGGGGTCGTCATAAGCCGTTTTTATTGTCGATATCGCCACTATCAACAATGAACCTGTTGATTGACACGTATTGATTAATGATTGATTTTCTGAATGGGGTATAGTAGTTTTTAGTAGAGTTTCCAGTCAGGAACAATGGCCCTAAACCGTTGTTGACAGTTGTGTCAATCTTCAGCATAGGGGGCTTTTGCTGGCTGTAGACAATGGGTGGGTTCGCGTATATCATGGTTTGCTGCTCCTGCTGTGTCTGTGTCTGAGGGAATGTAATGCTGGACACACAAGGCAATGTAGAAGAGGGATCCGTTCCAAAGCAGGAGCGGTCGTATTCTGCGGCACTATGAGTGTAGCTGACGGTAGTTTGGTTAGAAAAACGAACCCGCCTCTTTATCTTTATCTTCATGCTTTTTAAATAATTCAACAGTTGGTGAAAGGATGTCCGTTTTCAAACGAAATAGTCGATCTTTATAAATCAGATTTCAATAATGAGCCCTTTTTTTTTTTTTTTTTTTTTTTTTTTTTTTCTTTGCTTTGCTATAATAAAACCTATTTTTAATTATTTTTAGGAGACAACAATGATTTACAACAACAAAATGGCCAAGACTTTTACTCTAAAAATATGGATGCAATCACGAACAGAGCTGGTGGTTATTTTTTTTTAGTCATTTCGTTTATTTTTAAAAAGGATTAGACACCAACAGTAGTTGCTGAGGTATTATTACTAGACGTAACTGTAATTAGATCATTGTTCCCGCTCGTGCCTGGCTGTGGCTGTTGTTGCTGGTGATGGAGGAGATGGTGATGTTGTGGTGTTGTCAATCTGATGATGCTATTCTCAGAATTTTCGTTATTAATGTTATTATTAGCAGTAGTTGTATATAAATTTGTAGTAGTGTAATAAGGGATATTTTTGGAGGTTGCGAATTTTGTCGACGTAGAGTGGGGTGGGTTTCTAGCAGATCTACGGTGAACTTCAAGCACAGCATCTTCAGGAACTGCTTCCAAGAATTCCATTCGAATCATAGGCGACATCTGGAGCAGCGTATTTGATTTCAGGACATAGCCTAAATTCTTAAACATAAAGTCCAGTGTCAGCAGCTTCAAACCGACTTCCTCTGCTGTAATTGCTTTTTCAAAGATTAGACCGCATGTCTCTATTGTTAAATGCTGACGGTATAAGCGCTCGCAGCAGATCTTCTTAAGTCGATATAGCAAATACATGTTTGCCAATACCAGCACTTGGCAAACAATGTCGCACGATTCGTTTTCGTCTATTCGGTCGTTGTAGAGGTATTTGAGAAAAGCCAGCACGACTTCGTAAGGTTCAGGAATTTCCATGCGCCTTTGTCTCGATTCCATCATACCAGACTTGTAAATGTTTCTAAAATGCGGCCAGCGCGTGATGAGAATGACCTGATGAACGTGCAGTTCTTGACCGTTTGACGGCACAATGACAAAATCAGAGAGTTCGGGATTGTTTAATAAGCGAGAAAACTCGCATGATATTGATAACGGTAGTATGTCATATAATCCGAGCGTTTCACCATTGATAACGAGTGCATCTCTGTTGTATTTGAAAAGCATTTTAGAGTGTGTATACTGTGATTCTGATCTCTATACCATACCTAAAGTGGTCATATCCTTGAGGCCGAAATGGGTCCGTGTTTCCAAGAAAAAAGAGATTGTTCAACGTTACTTGCTGGTCTACTGACTGTTCATTCGATTCAGAGACAATTGTAAAGTAGTTCCAGCCGCCAACTTCGAAATTAGCATTGCAGTCTTGTCTTTCCCAAGTCAATGTGTCCAAGTCAAGCATCCAAAGTCCATACATTGATTCTTGATTTGCAGCAGCGCTGTTGCTATTGCTGTTGTTTGGATGAGTCAAGTATCGGCCAAACACAAGTAGCTTTCCGCATACGGCTTCGCAAAAGTGCTGGCTCTTTAATAACACCATTTGCGAATTGGTGGAACCGTTCAGCACTAAATGGGGTGTATATGGCGGTGTATTTAAATTAACGACAAATAGATCTGATATTGTGTTGCCATGCTCATCTTTGCCGGCATAAATATACATTTTATGGCCTACAAGTGTTGCGGAATGGTTGTAGCGAGGGGGCACGCCATGGTATTTTGACCATGTAAATGTCTTGAGATCAAGTACACTTAATTCGTCCAGCACATAGGTACCTATTAATCAGATCAGCGCGATGCCCAATCGGCAGAAAACCTAATGTCTTACGGTCAGAATTCTTTGCAAATCCTCCATAAATAAACAACTTGTCGTCGTACACAGACGCACTATGCAGGTATCGTGCAGACACTGAGCCGTTCAATTCAGGTTGAAACCAGGCAAGCTTTTCAGTATCAAACACATGGACATCGTTGCAGTATTCTTGAAACTCGTTGCATCCACCTGTGTGCCGGAATGGTTAGCCCTTTATCGCTTTTTCATTCCTTTCAAACATACCAAACACTATAATGTAATTGTTCCATAATGTGGCGGTATGGCCATATCGTTTACATGGAGCAAGCCCTTTTACAGCCTATATTTATATATACATATATATATATACTGATTAAACTTATGTGTCCGTGGATAACTATGGAAACTATAAAATCTTTCCCCTTACTTGAATTGTTTCCCACTTCATATCAAATAAGTTTAGTACGTGCAAATCATTGGTGACATTGCCTCCTCCTCCATAAACAAATAATCGGTGATCGACTTTGATAAATGAGGGTCTCCATAATCCGACTAAATTGTTTCCTGTTGTTTGAATTGGTTGACCAGATTTTAAAAAAGACATGAATTTTATGCAGAGGTTATGATGGATCGCTTGCTTCGAATGTATTAAAGAGAAGAAATAAAGAAAGAATTAGGAAGAAACGAATGAATTGCAAGATATTATCCAGAGGAGAATAAATTAGCGTACAATTTATGCTGCTTTATTAACAGAAAATATAAAAACAAAGAGAAAGAGGGAAAGAAGGGAACTATCAAGTGCTGATCGAATTATATACACTTGTACTATTATTATATAACGAAAAAAGGGGCTTCTTTTTTGAAGGAATGGTGGGTTATATATATATATCAAAAAAAAACAGGGAGACAAGGGAGTCAATACAGATCAAAAATTCAATATATGTATACATAATATTTCCGTAAAAGCCCTCTGTATGTGTATGTGTTTATAACTGCATAAATCAAGCAATGTATGTAATAAATCAATCATAACATCTAGATCTAGTCTCATAGATTATGAATCCGTTCCTTTTTAATCTTGAAATTTCTGATTTTTTGTTGCCTATCAACCCAATTTTTCATTATTTTTTTGTCAAATTTCAGGAACCAAAAAAAAAAAAGGCATCATCCCGTCGTGTAACATTCTTTAGCCAAAATAACATTATAATAACATTAACAAAAACAACTAGAGAAAAAAAAGAAGAGGAAAAAAAAAAAAAAAAAAAACATTGGATATGAAATTTGTCCAAGTGCTATTCTTCTCGATCACACCAAGATATGCTTCTACAACACGATGAGCTTTTTGCAGTGAAAATCAAGCAACCTAGTGACGCGTGATTTTAACTTTTTAATGTTACACTTGGTCTAAACCAGTGATACATCAAAAAGGGAGAATCAACAAGCTCTTCCCTCTTCCTTTTCTTTTGCTTTTACTTTATTTCTCATTTTCTAGCTGAATTATATATTCAATAAAAAATAACTGTGAGATTTACCAACAATCAAACAAAAAAAAAAAAAAAAAAAAAAAAAAAAAAAAAAAAAAAAAAAAAAAAACAAAAAAAAAAAAAAAAAAAAAAAAAAAAAAAAAAAAAAACAACAACAAAGAAAAGCGCACAAAAAAAAAGGAGTAAACTTTGACAGTTTTTATACTTTTTTCTTTGTTTCCATAGCAACAAACAAAACGTAAATGACTGAAATTATTAAAGAAGGATATCTGTCTGTAAAAGAAGATGGTTTAAGAGCTTGGATATGGTCAAAGCGGTTTTGTGTCCTCAGGGACCAAGCTTTAACTTTTCATAGAAACGAAGTAAGTTCTCGCATGTGGTCGGTTGTCTTGTACTAAACAGCAAAATAATAGCAATCAGGCCAATGTGTTGCTCTGATCTTTCTCAAAGAAATCACTTCGGTAACAAGAACAGATTTGAAACCTTATTGTTGTGAGATTACTACAAAAGACAAAACGTACTACATTGCTTGCAAAAGCGACGAAGATCTGTATTCATGGATGGATAAAATTTACAATGTAAGTCTATTTGAAGCGCATCTGGTGTGTGTATGTGTCTCAAGTTGTATAAAATAGAGGTCCACAGTGGGCGCCTCTGGTCCAACAAACTTTGTACATGAAGTCCATGTAGGCTTTGATCCCAATACTGGTGCATTTACAGTAAGCAAATATAAGCTCACATGATTTCAAAGATATTGATTATTCTCTTTCTGTCTCTCTTCTGACTTAGGGCTTACCTGATCAATGGACTAAATTATTGAAGGGATCAGCTATTACGGCTGAAGACGCCGCTAAAAACCCTCAAGCTGTATTGGATGTGCTCGAGTTTTACACAGAACAAACTAAAAGGGAGGCAGAAGAGTACGGCACCTCTAAATTACAAGGTGCCGTCGAAAGAATGAGTGATGACCGTTGGGCTGCACTGATTAATGAGGGATCAGGACAACCCACAATGCCCCATCATCGTCCAGCTCCACCAAGGCCCGCTCCTCCTCCGCCTATTCAGTCTGGTAACAGACAGGATATGAATAAAATGATGGACGATTTGGCCATTCGCTCAGTGAGTATTAGATTCAGGATGACACGAAAAGACTATGATTACTAATTGATTACCGTGGTAAGCCCATGTCACCTAAACGACATGTGGATTCATCAAGCGATAGACCCCCTCCGTCACCTGTAAGTGTGCGAGTGCATGCGCAGCGCCATAGTTTGTATTAACATACCTTAGGGATTTTCAAATTATAACAATGCATACCCAAGACCAGAGCCTTCCAAGTCCAAGTCTTCTCAGAGAGTACCTGCTCGCACAACCAGCATATCAGCGTACGACGAACGTGTCATGATGGAACGTGAAAAACTCGAGGTTGAAATACGTGAAAGAGAAAAGCAAATACGTGAGCAGCAAAGAGAAAAACAGTTGCGCGAACAGCAAATGCGAGAACAAGAAATGGAAAAGCAACGACTCCGTGAAGAAGAACGCGAAAGAGAACATCGCGAGAGAGAGAGAGAGAAGGCTGCTGAAACTGTATCTTCTCCCAAGAAGAAGGTCGAACAGCGCATCAGCACCATGACAGAGGCTCAAGTAATGGACCAGTTACGACGTGTAGTAACTAATGGCGATCCAAACGATTTGTATAAAAAGATTAAGCGAGTTGGTCAAGGGTAAATTGCTCTCCTGAAAGCCTACCTTTGTCATTTACACTGACATGATTGCTTTTTCTTCTTCTTCTTCTTTTTCTAGTGCCTCTGGCTCTGTTTATGTTGCGGTTTCTCTCGCAACAAACACAAAGATAGCCATCAAACAGATGGATCTCGCTCATCAGCCCCGTAAAGATCTGATTGTAACTGAAATTTTGGTCATGAAGGAATCACAGCATCCGAATATTGTCAATTACCTTGACTCATTCTTGGTCAAGAACAGTGATCTTTGGGTCATCATGGAGTACATGGAAGGCGGTGCCCTGACTGACATTATTGATAATAACACAATGACTGAACAACAGATTGCTACTGTATGCCATGAGACCACTGCTGGTCTTTTGCATTTGCATTCCCAGAACATTCTTCACAGAGACATCAAATCTGACAACATCTTGTTGAATGCACAGGGCCAGGTCAAGATTAGTGATTTTGGCTTCTGTGCCAAATTGACAGATCAAAGGAACAAGCGTGCTACCATGGTAGGTACTCCTTATTGGATGGCGCCTGAAGTTGTAAAGCAGAAAGAGTACGGCGCCAAGGTTGATATCTGGTCTTTGGGCATTATGGCCATTGAGATGATTGAAAATGAACCGCCTTATCTTGATGAAGAGCCTTTGAAGGCGCTTTACTTGATTGCTACTAATGGCACCCCAACTTTAAAAAACCCTGAAAAGCTGTCTCGTGAACTCAAGGGCTTTTTGGCCGTCTGTTTATGTGTCGATGTTGGATCTAGAGCCACTGCTGACGAGCTGATGAGCCATGAGTTCCTTAAAAAAGCAGGCCCTCTTGAAATACTGGCACCTTTGCTCAAGTTTAAATCTAGATCGTAAATTATTCCCTCTTCCTTTAATTTATTTATATGTATGCTTCCAATGTAATAAAAAAGGCCTTTCTTACAGCATTTCATCCTTCACTATTGGCTCTTTTCCGTCCTCCTCGCCCTCCTCGCCCTCCTCGCCCTCCTTGTCCTCTGCTTCAGTCTTGACAAGTCCTAGACGATCCTTCAAATGCTGAGGAATTTCTCTGTCCACCGATCTTTCCCGTTTTATATGTCTGCCCGCATGTTTCGTGGGTGATCGGCTTCTCTCTCTGGGTTTGTGTCGCCCGGGAACTTTGGCGCCCAATCTGCTAAACACATCACGTCCGTCGCCTCCATTCGTTCGCATTCTATCCAAATGGGCCTTGCGTGCTTCCTTTCTGTCCTCACTCAGTGGCTGATCTTCCACGCCATGCAGTAAATAATACCGACTGCGTTCGCGAGCACCGCGCTCTTTCACATCCTCATCTGTTGCGATGCGTATGGACAAGCTTTGATTTTCAAAAGGCTTTGCTGGAGCAAGGGTGCGATGATCCAGCTCTGCTACAGGCTTGCTCAGCAGTGTCTGTGCTACTTGTAGCGCATCCTGTTCTGTCTTGAACGCCAAATTACACGAGGAGTCGTTAATCCACTCTACTTTGAGCAAAAGCGACGAATCAGTGTACTTTGTAATATCTGCTGTAGACATGTCGTCGACGCCATGCAAGAAAATCGCTGATGGTCTGGGTAATGCTTCGAAGCGATCAATGGACTCGTCACTAACAAGCATTTTCTCGACATGCGGTTTGGCTTCAAACTCTGCGAGGGCGGCGTCATCAGCGTCCAAGTCTGCCATGAGTTCAGCTTCAAGTTGAGCATCAAGCTCCAAATCTGTTTCTGTTTGAATACTCATTGTTCCGTGCCACCGTTGATATCAAGTATTACCTAATTCCATTTGAGCCGTATCCATGTTGTCAATTAACCAGAGTGTTTGTTGAGGAAGAAGCGAAAATAAATAAATAAGCGCGCCTTCTTTTGTGAGTCCAATAAAAGAAAAGGCCAGGAGTCCTACTTTTTCCAGGCTCTACCTAAGCAGCCCAAATATCGTTGTAAATTGTATTCTTAATTAGCGTGTGGGGCCGGTAAATTAAAGGCCTATTTAGTTTTTGTTGTTGATTCTCCTCTGTCTGATATAGCAAAATCATGATAAACTTGGATGTATTACAACGTTGCTCAGCACCGCTTTCAGTTGCTATAATGTTTACCGTATAAAGTACGTGAGTAGCGCATCCATAATTGCAAAATCAATAATTTTGTGGAAAGGTTTGCACTATCAAAAACAGATTGACTTTTTACAGCTTAAAAGAAGCAAAAATTTGATGGCTGTCCTTCAGGTTTTCTGATTCTCTATATCAGTTATATATATATATATACAACTGTGGGACATCAACATTTCCACTTGTGTTTACTTGAGTGGTTCATGGACACTCATTCATCAGGTATAGCTAGATCTATCGGCCTTATTCATCTTTATTATTTCAGCTTGCATGAACTCTGTGACAAAGTTCCTGATTAAAAATTGTTAGTATTAGTCCTCAATTCATACAGGCTTTCTTCAGATACGGAATTTTGATTCGAGAAAGTATGATGTAAATTTGCTTTCGTTGCGCTCTTGTGGTGAACTTTGACGGGAGATATAGATGCAGTGTCGTCGTCTTCGCTACCGTTATCATGGAGAGACGAAGCATCAGCATTGTATTCTCCGTCAGAAATTAGCATGTCGTCTGGCAGCTCTTCGTCCAAAGTTAACCTGATAGATCTGCTGGCTTTATGCTTTACAATGGTATCCACGATCCAGAATTGAACAATGTTCATCACTAATGGGAAACTATTGATTGAAAGTCAAACAGTGGATTTAAACGAGAAAAAAAAAAAAAAGAACAAACTTACACCAACATGACAAATAGCACTTGGAGCCTGTAATTTCCCATGGTCCAACCCAAAACCCATTCGCCAAACGTTTCTAACCAAGGGCAAAGGCCGAATAAGATGAGAACAACAACTTTCATGGTAATTAATGCTAGGATATAGACGCCAAGCTGCTTTGTCCATACTATGATTTGATTCACTAATGGAGGTTCTCCGTAGACACCGCTTTGGAGTCCTTTTAGTCTATAGAATCTTGCGATAAATTTAACAGCTGCCAAGACAGCCCAAATAATCAAGACCCCCAATGTTGTATCTACTAGAATATTCAAAAAGTACCTACAAATACATGGGGCCAGAGTTAAAAGCAGAAGCATAAAGATATTGTGTGTGTATTTTTTTTTTTTTTACCATACACATGGATTTGATTCTGGCTCTCCATCTAAACTTTTTCCGAATAAATGCGATGCAACTATATTTAATGTATGAATGACACCCCCGCCAATCAGTTGCTTACTGACATCAAACGACCTGTGTATGTGTGTATGTAGCTTCAGCTTTAAAAAATATATGCACAATGGTAATGAGATTTTACCATATGGACAGTGGCCTTTGAGGTGATTCTCTTTGATGCTTGATGATAAGCGTTGAAAACGCTAAACCAGCCAATACGATTTGAACGAATATTGCAAAAGAATCCAGCAGTTTGCAGCCAGACTCATCTGGAGGGTGGCCTTCATCAACGGAACTCATGCTTGTGAATGAGAGAGAGAGAAAAAAAAAACAAGCAAAGAAACACATGTTTTACTATGACTCTCTTTTTTCTTTTATTATTACAATATGATAAAGAGTGCTACGCTACCAGTGGCAAGCCAACAGCTGGGTATCACCTAACATTCTATTGCGTATGTGATCTGGCAAAAGATTCCAACGATCGAGTCTCTCGACGTCTTCCTGGTCCAGCGTCGTTTTTCTCCCTAATCTCAGCTCTTGCTGTTTTTCTAGCGATTTTCTGATGTGAATGCCGGAAAAGTCGATCAAAGTAGGTGTCGATGGTTGGGTGGGGAGGAACTGGAAGGCCAGTACCCTTTTTTTGGTAGCAACATAGAGATATCTGCCGTCCTTGGACCATTCAATTCCATTAATTTTGGCCAATATCCGCAATCTCTTGTCTATTTCGCCTCTAAAGCTGACCATTGTGATTTCATGCTGAACTTTCAAATGCCGCGTGTGGAAAATGGCATGATGGGACTGAGAGACACAAGAGTCCACACACTGGTGTCCTCTGGTGGTGTTGGTTTGGCGATCAAAAGACAAGATGTTGATGACTTTGCTGGATGTTTCTGTTGTGCCTCTAGCAAAGTCTACAGTGTGAAAGTAGCCATATCGGTTGGTAAACACCAGGATATTGTCCAACTGGGGATGGAAACAGATGGCATATGTGTAACCAGCTGCATCAACGGCGTACAGTATTTCTCTTGTTGAAGCTCGCCAGACCAAAACCAGGTTGTGTGAGTCTGATGTATGAGCAAAATATCGAGAGGAAGGGCTCCAAGCCACGTATTGTGAAGAGTAGGGTGTGTCGTCTTCTGGGAACAAAGTGGGTGGTATCTCAATCTCAGATGGTGCTCCAAATGTGATTTCGCCAGTAGACGCACAATAGTATACGTCGATCATGAAAATCATCCTGTCGTCTCCGACGCAAACCAATTTGCTCCCATCAGGGCTTAATTTAGCATCGTTTATAGGCATGCCGTTGAATGATCGAAGATGGCTATGTAACTGAACGACCATGGGGGCTGCATGCTGCCTAGATGCGCGAATGTCTTTGCAGTGACTATGAGCAGGCAGATGATAGAACAAAAGACCCGCCTCGTTCATACAGCTTATAAGCATGTGTTGGTAATCGCCTGTAATGTTATTTCTAAATCGAATGATCTGTATTGCATTTGTCATTAGCATCACGTTGTCTTTTCCTTTGAATTTCGTGCCCCAAATCTTGACAGGGGCTTCTGGATTCATACAGCAATACAGCTCGAATTCGCCTTCTACGCCGCCGATTGCCATGTAGCCATACTTTTGTGCCAAGCATTGCGGATCAAAGCCAAGATACAAATAGGAGTCCTCCGGTAGCGTGCTGTGATAGTCGCTTCTCTTGAGAAATTTTGTGTACGGTTTGAATTGGGAAATCAAATTTTCAGAAGAAAACGTTCCAACGTCCTGCTGTTGATGCGGTGGTGCCTGATCCAACATTTCGTCGTACTGCTGTAGCGGGATTGTGGACAGAGATATAGACTGGTGTGTGTCCATGAACTTGTCAGCGGCGTTGCAAGTGCTGTTGATTTGCTGGTGGCTGTTGCTTTCTAGTAAAGTTGTATGGTTGCTGTTTTTAAATGCTGCAGCCGATTTCGCGGATCGACATGTCGCTGGAGGTTTACCACACTCAATGATTCTATCCCGATAAACCGCATACAAATACTCTGAAAGCCCATAGTTTGACTGGACAAGACAAATGGCATTTGCAGACTGATCATGATTTGAAGAAGAGCAAGAGAACGGAAGCTGTTTAGGCCAGCCCTTCTCCTGCTTCCAAAAACTCGCATTGTCCATGTTTTCTCTTTTCAATTGCTGCTGTCTTTGTTTTATGAATTTTGTTAGCTGCATGTCATTCGACTCCCAGGTATAGTCATTATACGGGTCGTCGTCCCACATATCAAATCTTGGTGAGCTTTGATCTGATTCAGTGTCTGAGAGCATGGAAGCATCGTCACTGACGTCGTGGACACTTCGGTAATTTGCAAATCGTGGTCCTGGAAATTCATAATCCAAAGAGTAATCGGATTCGTTACCATCATCACCATCATCATTGACGTTGTCGTTGTTGTTGTCGTTGTCGTTGTCGTCGTCCTGTTGATAAGAATCCTCATTCCCAAAATCTATAATTGTTTCCCAGGCTTCATTTTCATTGTCGTTGGATGTAGACATGTTGGTAAGTAAGAAAAGAAAGTTGAGGAAAAGGTGAAAGAAAAGGCTGTATTTATATATTTCAGAAGGAGAAATAAAAAATAGGAAGCACTGGTATTTTCTTATTGTCTCGAAATCCCATATAAAGAATGAAAACCGAAGCTTCTTTGATTTTTTTTTTATCATGTAGAAACCGTACAAATTTTAGAATTATTCCCCTCAATGAAGCACTCCCATCTTCCCCTTTTTCTGCTACTTTTTCTTTCAACACTTCAACTTGAACTGTTTCGCACCGGCTCTGTTTGCCTTCAATTAATTAACGACTCCCCTATCGAACCATAATTATTGTGATTCCTTAACCTTATTCCATTGCAATTAATTTGGCAATCTACTTCCAGGTTTCTGGTGCAGAGTATCATTCGTCATTTTGATATCTGGTAATGCAAAATGAACGTGAGTACAATAGAGAACATGGGACCATTTCAGTTTCCCCTCAGGTGGATATGCTCTGACTAAATATTACTCTTTTTAGCTACAATGGCATGCACGAGTCAAATGCTCCGAGAAACGATTTTGCAGATCCATGATTCACCAAAACTTGATTAAATCTGGATGAAAAAAAAAAAAGGAGCTGATCACTTTGCTTTAAACAATTCATTGTATGATTCCAACCCGCCACATTTGCTTGATTTGCAACATTGCTTGTCACGGACAAGTACTGCTTTTTTCCTTTTTTTTGATAAAGTAGCCTTGTTTCGTATTTACACACCCATCTATCCAGTAGACATGATTTCAGCCATTCAATGGATTCGCAAGGGCGCTGCTGCTCAAAATCCCAAAAAGTACGATCTTAACGATGAGGAATACTCGAGAATCAGTCAACTTGCTGCCGATCAATTGGAAGATGCCAAGAGAGATCTGAAGGATGCCGAAGCTATGGCTGTCGAGTAAGTGATTTGCAATTTTGCCTCATTAAACAAAAGATTGACATCACTGCAAGCTCTTCCAGCAATCCTGAAAAGAAGGAGGTTGATGAAATGGATCAATACAATCTGGATACCTACGATGCTGAAGTTGAAGCATCCAGCAAGAGTAAGCCTTGAAAATGTCACTTTTTTTTTTTGATCTGCATATTGAAAAAAAGACGTCGTCTTGTTCTTGTAGAGGTTGGCATTTTTTCCAATATCAAGGATTTAGCATACTACGAAGATGAAACCGAGGATCCGTATGTTACATTAAAACACAATGTGGATGAAGAGGAAGAAAAGAAAGAGCTCGAAATCCTACCAACAGACAACATGTTATTGGCAGCAAAGACGGAAGACGATATCTCTCAATTGGAAATCCATGTTTTTGAAGAAAATCAAGACAACATCTATGTCCACCACGACATCATGCTGCCCTCTTTCCCACTGTGTCTTGAGTGGTTAGATTTTCACTCTGCTTCCAACAAAGTAGCTGACCAAACTACCTCTGGTAACTATGTCGCAATCGGCACATTTGAACCTGATATTGAAATTTGGGATCTTGACACTATCGACGTCATGTTTCCTGAAACCATCTTGGGCCACACTGACAAATCAAAAGCAAGGTCAAAGAAGGTCAACAGCAACTACCATGTCGATGCTATCATGGATTTGGCATGGAATAAGAACCACAGGAACTTTTTGTTATCCTCTTCAGCAGACGGCACTGTTAAATTATGGGATCTGGCTGTTTCCAAATGCGTTCAATCTTACAACCATCATAAAGACAAGGTTCAATCTGTCGCATGGCATCCCACTGAGCCTACTGTTTTCCTCTCTGGTTCTTACGATAAGTCTGTTTGTGTTCTAGATGCCAGATCTCCCAATGAAGTTACCCGTTGGAAGCTTAACAGTGACGTAGAGTCTCTCCGTTGGGATCCTCATAACCCTTCCAACTTTTACGTTGCTTTAGAAAACGGTGTCATTCAATATTACGATGTACGTCAAGCAACAGATGGTGTTGGTGCCAAAGCTATCTTTACTCTTCAAGCACATGACGATGCTGTCAGCGCACTCGATGTCAATCCTCTTGTTCCCGGGTGCATCGCTACGGGCAGTACTGATAAATCCATTAAAATCTGGAATACTGCCGAGAATAAGCCCAGTATGGTGACAAGTCGTAACTTTGAACTTGGCAGAATCTTTTCCACACAATTTTGCCCTGACTCCCCTTTTCAACTTGCTATTGCTGGCTCTAATGGTAAAATGCATGTTTGGGATATGGCTTCTAATGCGGGTGTTCGCCAAGCTTTCCGCCATCAGTCTCTTGCTAGCGCCGCTCCTATCGAAGAGAAGAAGCCTATCACCACTGTTGACGATGCTGAAGATGACGATAACATGGATGATGACGAGCCTTTGAACGCTCAAGATGAGGATGATATGGAGGACGATAGCGAGTAGAATAGACTGACATTGTATAATAATATTATTAATAAACAGAGCATTATTAGAAATTGCGTTCATCAAGCTCAGATGCTCGTATGTGAACATGTGTATCACGCTACATAGTACATTGAATAACTGTCTGCTTCTCAGGTGATCACTATATATCACTCTATGTATCTCGGAGGAGCTGCCCAATTTGTTAATGTTTATTGCACAAATTAAAAGACTAAACACATCATATCGCTTATATTTCAGCACCTGCGTCTTCTCCTTTTTGTAAGCAGACAAACAGTGCTATTAGACTTTGAAAGATCGCCATCCCTGGATTTTTCTCCCTCCTTGATGCAAAAAGCGAAATCGAGATAATTCTCCTAGCAAACTTTGGTACCTCATGCATGAAAGCATTGTTCTTTCTCCTCTCCTGTCATTCTCCTATTCTGTCGATCTCTAAAATATGCATTTGTGCGTGATTATATCACTGACAGTTTTCATAATGTCAAAATTATGTCTCATGAGCAAAAGGTTATCTCCGCATGATTTGCAAATTATCCTGTTTTTGGCTGTTGATTTTTTTAATTTTTTTACAGCAGGCAGAAGACATTACAAAAGCCATAGTCATGAGTTGCTGACAATGATGCACTATGTATGGGGCCTCTGTTCTCTGACTGATCATATTCCCACAATACAATGATACCTTTATAACATCCATACTTTCGATCAGCTGTCTAAAGTATATAGAATACATCTGCATTTCAAGATAACATCATCCTAAATTTTTCGTGAACACAGTTGGCAAGACTGCCTTGAGTTTCTAACGTAATCCAAGTCTCGAGACCCAAATCGAAATCGTAAACTATCGGATCATTCCCTGATCCGTTGCTTAATAGCTGATGTTTACAGAGCCTTTAAATTACTCTTTAAAAGGGTCTCATCATATTTTGATGAGATCAAACTCACCATCTGCTTTAGATTTACTCTATCAGTATACTAGTTCCTATTTCTCGGCTTCATTTTATAGTCAACGTAAGAGACATACACAGAGAAAGACAAACCTTCTCTCACGGATACAGGTATAAGGATAAATTTAATTGCAATAAATCTGATGCAAATGCATGGTTTTAACTACGTTGCGTGGACCGATATTTACCTGATATAGGATTTAAAAAACTAAGCGATTACTCAATACGAATATACAACACATAACAGAGATATAGCTATCTTCCTTTGGGTATATAGTGTTAAATATAATTGATGAATGCTAAATGACGGCAGACTTGATCTTTTGCCACAAAGTTGTCTGTGTATCTTGTTCTTTTTCGGCAGCTAATTCTTCCAATGTAAAGTATCTTACTCCTGTATCTAAATCGATCTGATCTAAAGGCACTAGTTTGGATTTTGTCCAAAATCGAAGTACAAAATAACCAGCTAGTACGATCAATGCGCCACCATACGAACCAATTAGTCCAATAGCATTAGCAGGCACAAAGTAAGACCACCCAGATATGAGAATGATGACAATACAAGCAATCATGGATAAGATATTCATGTAGGGATGTCCAGGAGCGATATACGGCAGTTGATCAAGGTCTTTTACTTGTATAATCATTGCTTTTCTGAACCTGTAATGCGAAAGTGCAATGGCAAACCATGTAATCTAGGAGAATGATATTTGTGTTTTAATTTGAGTGTATACACTTGAATCGCACTTGATTGATATACTTACAAGGCCTGCAATACCAGCTAGAGAAGACAAGACTAAAAATAGGGCAGCGCCAGGAATCAACGAGGTTAGGAAGCATACCAGAGACACAGCGCTAGTACAGATCAAAGAGTAGATAGGCACGCCGCGCTTATTGACATAAGCTAGTTGGAGTTACTTTGGTTGATTAGGACATACGAGAACATAAACTTACCAAGCTTTCGGTGCGCAATGCCTTCATTTGCAAACGCACATAATGTTCTTGTAGTCACATACATGCCACTGTTTGCACATGAGATAAACTTGGATCAACTTAGTAATTGCACATTATTCAACTCTATTTTGGCTTACATACTGTAATCAAAATTACGGTATTCATCACACTATCTGCTCCATGAAGTCCAGCCTTCTGGAAGACCAAAGTAAACGGAGATACAGTAACATCACGACCATCCAGACTCAAGTTATGAGGGTCATTCCAAGGAATCAGCATGCCCATCACAAAGACAGACAAAATGTAAATAAAGATAATTCTAACAAAGACGTTTTTTACAGCTTGTGGAATAGCTTTTCTTGGGTTTTCAGATTCACCAGCAGAGACGCCTACAATGTCGGTTCCAGTCATGCTTAGTGCAGCCAACACAAGAGCATTAATTACACCCAGAACACCGTTTGAAAAGGCTCCAGGATCATTCCAATATTTAAAGCCGTAGACGGTACCACTGAACAAGTGTGTGAGAACTATGATAGATGTTTATATCTTTCAAGTTATACAAACCCAATAACACCACCCGAAGCTAAGCAGCCAACAATGACAAATACAATGACACAGATGATTTTTATCAAGCTGAACCAATACTCTGCTTCACCCCAACCTCTGGCACCGTATAAATTCATGGAAAACATGACGACCAAGAATATGCCTGACCCTACACTTGATTGTAAGTCTGCAGCAACTTGTTAGTGCAATTTACCGCAACTTACATGCCCAATCTGGAACTCTGTCAGTCCAAAATTTCATTACCAGGGGGATTGCTATAAATCAACGATATTCAGCGTACATGATCAAGTTGACTGATTTTCTTCTCAATGCTGAGCAATGTACCTGTAAGCTCTATATGATGCATATAAAAGGATTAGTGACGCTATAGACATCCATTGACTCAATAAACTTGCCTACTGCCACTATAATTGACCAGCACGCCTACAATTTGATTAAACTCAATGTAAAAACAGCACATCTATTGCCAGCAACAAACCCAATAATTGTATCCAATGACAGTTCCAAATGACTTGTCCACAAAGCGACGACAGTAAACTGTAAAAGATCCAGAAATCTGACGCGTAGAAAGCTGGATTAACGAAAGATGGCAGATAGCAATAGGCTTAGTCTTACAGGGATATATGCAGCCATTTCACCCAACTCTACAGCGATCCAAAAAACCACAAAGCCAATTATGCAATATGCAACCAGCAATCCAGCAGGTCCTATTGTTATCATCTCCTGTCAGACAGTCCGAACTATGATCAGAAGTGGTGGTTTTAATACCTGCTTTGGCAAGATTTGCGCCAGATGATAAAAAGAGACCTACATATAGCGTAAACAAATGGAACCCAGGCATGGATCAAGCTGTTTTTCAAGTACCTTGTCCCACTACACCGCCAATGCTGATCATCTATACAAGAAAAAAAAAAAAGGGTAGGATGGGGGGGAGGGAGTGAGAGAGGCTTCTGTTAGGCCTACATAATGCATGGTTTGCAGGTTGAAAGCACAGTTACAGTTAAATGCCTTGATTTTAAAGTTCTTTTCAAGCCTTTGTCTGGTTCATCATTTGGATCAATAATAGATGTTGTTGAAGATAGAGTAGCGCTAGAAGACACGTTTTCAGTTGTTTCGACAGCTACGCCCTCTTTCTGATCCCTGCGCAAGGAAAATGCAGACATTTGGTTGTTTGATTTAGGTGTACAAAGAGAAAGGGAAAGAAAAAGAAAAAAGTAGGGGAATCCAAGTCTTTATAAAATGCATGCAGACAATAGTTCCGGATCTAATAAGGAAAATAAAAATGTAAAGCCCATATAAATGTTGGCTTTTTTGAGAGTATTACACCACTGCAAGAAGACTTTACAGTTTATTGCCTAGACTTGATATAGATACAGTATATCTTTTTTTTTTCTTCTTTTCTTCTTTTCTTCTTCTCAATTATGTCGACTGTTTGCATGCACTTGTTTACAATCGATACAAGGTCCTGATTGAATCATCACTGATATGCTATTGGGATCACACATGCACGCATTTGAACGACTATTAGTGTATTCAAAATTGCGTCGTTTTATTATTACACGAGTTTTATAAAAGGGTCTATATGATACATATTTCAAGGCATTTTCAGATGTCTAATAGTCGTTTCATGCGCTCATAAACAGCAAAACTAACGGCGACCATTGGGACAACCTTGATATAGCCAATGCTCAACCCGACATAAAAACCTTTAGGGCCTTTCAGTTGGTATACTTCTTTAGCTGTCTCCATAAACCCAACAAATTTATCGGGATTTAGCAAGCCTCCCACTTGCATTCTTCGTCTGATCACTTCTAGAGGGTAGCTGCTGGTCTGCGCCACCAATCCTGCTAATCCACCGCACACTAGTTCTGCCCATGTCTTTAAGGGCGGCTTATCCAAGAGTCGTTGCTGTGAGGGGGTGAGATCAATGTCGTCGTCAGTAGGGTCAAAATCGAAATTCAGCGGTACTCGAGTATAGGGCGATATCAGTGGGTCAAATCTAAAAAGCTGAGTGACGGTGTGGTATGTCCAAAACGATACACCTGCGTATGGGATCATGCCTGCCACTGTGGGTAAGAATCCGCGGTAAAAGTTGGCCACCTTGAATTTAGCGTGCGTGCGTTGCAGAGCGGCAGGCTCTCGGAGTATATTGCGAATTGTGGCTATCAATGTAGGCCGCTGATGACCTGCTTGCTTTACATCGTAAGCCAACCGGACACGGACTAAATCTAAAGGATAGGTAAAGAACACAGATGTCACACCTATTTAAGAGTTTGCATTTAGTTAGATTTAAGGGATAGCGAAGCGCTTACCAGCTAATGAGCCGGCTACGAATTGCTTGGACGAGGTTTCTTGGGCTCTCGTAGGCATTAATATCTATTCAAGGCTCTCGTCAATATATACTGTGCGTGAAGCTTTCTTGGTCAGACTTAACGGCTCTGTATTGCTCATAGGCCACGAATTTAATTGCTGCATAAGGAAACACTCGAATCAAAGTGACGGAATGCCCTTGAAACAGGCCCATCCACCCCGCATTTTTGTAAATATCACGGCCAGCTCTGAATGCGCCAGTAAAGGAACCTGATTGCCATATGCTTTTGAGTCAGCACAAATCGCATAGCCAGTGTATCAATCATATACATGTACCTGCGTATTTCTCAAACTGCGGGTTTCTTGATTGAAATAGGATTTTGATTCTGTCTAGTGGAGCAATGGATGATTTCGCCTAGCAATTCGTGTTATGGCTACACTATCAAGCTTTGTTTCGTAAAGAGATTTACCATACAGCCCGCTACCCCACCAGCTAGACCAGATCGAATTACATAGTCCATGTTCTGCGTTCGTTTCTTTTCATCTTTTATTGGCATGTTTTCAAATACTGCAAAAAAAAAAACAAGAGAGAATATATGTATGGGTGATTCGAAAGAGAAAGGGAATTGCAAATACATATTGCAGCTCAGTCTCCGACACATCTTTGTCCAACACTGCACCCTCTCTTACGGTAATTGTGAGCAACTTAAGATCCCAATACACTCGTGCACAACTTGCCGTAAAAAAATAACAATAATAATTAAAAAAAAGCAACGAATAAGTGTAAGACCTCGAGGAAAAGTATCGAGAGCCTACAGTCTGTCGTCTAAGCTACAGGCCCAGGCATCTTTTACGTTGCTTCAAGACTACCAAAGCCAATGTGGAAACAGTCCTTTTTTTTTTGTTTTTTTTCTCCCTTTTGCTCAACATGGTAAACTACGCTTTTTCCTTTCCGCCTCTATAGATTCATCGCAATGGGCTCCTCTGACCTCAACTTGAAAAAATCATGGCATCCTTCCACATTCAAAAACCAAGAAAGAGTATGGAAGGAAGAGCAGAAGCGCAAAGAAGAAGACAGACGGATTGCTGAAATGAAAAAGGAGCTGACCGAGGAACGACAGCTCCAAGAACTGCAGCGAATGCAAGAAGACGCTGGTACAAAGTAAGGCAGCTACAGGGGAAAAAAAAAAGTGGCCATCGTGGTTATTGACCTTTGTCTTAAGGAAACGATCAAACAAACTAGACTGGATGTATGCCTCCCCGAATGCCAACCTGAACGGCTCGGCTGAAAACAACATGGAAGAGTTCTTGCTGGGAAAGAAGAATGTCGATGAGCTGCTTCGTGCAAAGCAAAGACAAGAAATTGTAAGTAGACTGTTGATTTTCCCTTTGCTTTTTTCAGTACTAAACAGACTATAGCAAGCTGCTACAGAGGCAGAAGAAAATCGATTTACACTCTCCAATTCAAATGCCAACACTGAACGTGATATTCAGTCGAAAATAAGAGAAGATCCTTTACTGATGATTAAAAAGCGCGAGCAGATGGCACTCAAGGCCATTGTAGAGAATCCCTTGAAGCTGAAGGAGCTGAAAAAAAAGGAGAAAAAAGACAAAAAGAAAAAGAGTAGCTCAGAGCACAAACATCGCCATCATCATCACAGCAGCAGCAGCAGCAGCAGCAATACTTATACCGGCAGTAGCAGTACTCGACGGGAGGATCGTGTTGGCAGCAGCAATAGAGATGGTTACAGTGACAGCAGCAGTCGTAGAGATAGATACTCTAGAGAGGACAGATCTAGCAGAGCTGACCGTAGGGAGAGGAGCAGTAAAAGAAGAAGTGCTTCGCCGGCACGTCGTAGATAACCAATTTGATTTAGTGTAAATGTCGATTTAAAATATATATATATATATATATACATGGATAAATGTCTTGAAAAGTTGGCATGTCATGTCTGTTCTGTTCCTGAAATTTCGGGAATCAATCTTCAACCAAGAGTCAGAGTTCATTCAATGCAACAGCCTCAACAGCAATGATATGGTTGGCATTTTGAATCAGAACTGTCGCTTACAAAACTGAGCTGTGTGGTATAATCCAGAATAGCTTTTTGAACATTTGCATACATATTATATGAAACCGCTAGATCAGTCGATAAGGCATGAGGGAGGACTTGCACAAGTAAATTTGTCCTTAAAGAGCAAGTCTTGCGGACGTTACAGTTGCATATGTTTGGATGTACCGGTATTTCGGATGCAGCTTCTTGTTGATAGGTAAATGCTGATCTATGAAGGCAAAGAAAAAAAGTGACACAAAAATTGAGTTGTATTATTTGTAGGTCAAGTCAAAGAAACACCATTTGTATTACAGTACACTTTAACAGATGTCATGTTTGAGCCGGTATATAGGTTTTTTTTTTTGATGAATCAGTTATTTTCTTTGTATGGGGCCTTGCATGCAATCAGAGTAAAGCGATGTATGGCTTTTCTTTGTTTTTTGTTTACCCCCACCATGCCACCATGCTCAGGTGAAGCACGGAGATTTAATGATTTAGCCTTTCTCAATGTGAGTCATCTCGCACACTGTCAGTCATGGACATTTCGAAGCCCATATAAAGCGAAAAAAAAATCAGGTTTTCCTCTCACTTTCTTTTGTCCTTTCTATTCCTGTGATAACACAAACACTATACAAAAATGACCGATGCACCTAAAAAACTCTGGGGAGGACGATTCTCGGGCGCTGTTGACCCTCTCATGGATGCCTTCAATGCATCTATTCACTTTGACAAACGTATGTATGCAGCAGACTGTATCGGCTCCATTGCCTACGCCAAAGCCCTCGCCAAAAACGACATCATCTCTGAAAAGGAGCGCGATGAGCTCGTAGGCGGTCTAACCAGTGTCATGGAGGAATGGTCCAGTGGTCAATTTGTCATCAAAGCTGGCGATGAAGATATCCACACTGCTAATGAGCGTCGTCTCGGTGAATTGATCGGTTCCGTTGCAGGTAAACTACACACTGGTCGCTCCCGCAACGACCAAGTGGCTACCGATATGCGTCTGTGGTTGCGTGATGAAGCCTACAAGATTCTGGCTCATGTGAAAGAACTGATCGCTGTTACAGTCGCCCGAGCTGAAAAGGAATTGGATGTCATTATGCCCGGTTATACCCATCTGCAACGCGCTCAACCCATTCGCTGGTCACACTTCCTCTTGTCCCATGCTTGGCTCTGGCAAAGTGATGCTGACCGTTTAGAACAGCTGATTGAGCGCTTCAACGTACTGCCTTTGGGCAGCGGCGCTCTTGCTGGCCACGCCTTCAACATCGATCGTGCCTTTTTGGCCAAGGAGCTCGGATTCCGTGATTATATCCACAATTCCTTGTATGCTGTTAGTGATCGTGATTTCGTCGCTGAATTCTTGTTCTGGGCAAGTTTGACAATGACACACATTTCCCGTGTGGCTGAGGATTTGATCATCTACTCTTCTGGCGAGTTTGCGTTTGTCAAGCTGGCTGATGCTTACAGCACCGGCTCTAGTTTGATGCCCCAAAAGAAGAACCCTGACAGTTTGGAATTATTGCGTGGTAAATGTGGCCGTGTCTTTGGCAATGTAAGCTTCTGTGTTTATGTGTGAGAGTGTGTGAGCGTTGTATTTACTGTTATTTGTTTCTGCAGATGTCTGGCTTTATGATGTCGTATAAGGGCATTCCCAGCACATACAACAAAGACCTTCAGGAAGACAAAGAACCTATGTTTGATGCTGTCGACACCTTGTCTGGTTCCCTGCAAATCACTGCTGGTGTGCTGAGCATCATGGATATTTTCCCTGAAAAAATGCGTGCAAGTTTGAGTGCTGATATGCTGGCTACTGATTTAGCTGAATACCTTGTCCGTAAGGGCGTTCCATTCCGTGAAACTCATCACATTTCTGGTGCAGCAGTTAAAATGGCAGAAGATCGCAAGGGATCTTTGAGCGACTTGACTGTTGCTGACCTCAAAACATTGCACCCTTCATTTGAAGATGATGTTGCTTCAGTTTGGAGTTTCGAGACCTCGATTGAAAACCGCAATGCCCCTGGAGGAACTGCTAAATCTTCTGTATTAAATCAAATCAACTTACTCAAGGCCTGGTTAAGCAAAAAAAACTAATCTAGATTATCTACTGTAAAAAAAAAAAAAAAATCTTGAATATTATATCTGTAATAAATATCATAAATAAGGAAAGCACCTTAATTGTTTTAGTGCTTCAAGTCAAATATGTAGTGCACAGATTATACGATGCTGTGGAACACACTCTTTAATGATGTACTTGTTTATATCGGCAGCATTTCACACCTACAGGCCATAAATGCTGTTGTCAGCGAAAGCTGTATGCAAATATACAGTGCAACCTGTAAATTTTGTCCATTTTGAAAAAACAAATGGCGTTTATTGGAATATGAACATCCATTGGAAAAATAAATTAATGGTGTTTCCTCAAAATTAAATATCGATTTCGACAAAAATAATTGTCATATTTAAAAGCACATATTGTCGTTACCAGAACCTACAATGCACCCTCCATTAATATTTTTTATCTTGTTTTTTTTTTCTACACATTTGTTTCTTTCTTAAACTAGTTTTCTGAAGACACTATATATAAATAACTATTCCCTTCAGAAAAGTACAGATGAAGAAAAGTCGGAAGGACACTTCTACTTCTTGCTCTGAAGAGGAGTCTTTAAAGAACAGAAACGGTAAAGATACATGTTCATTTCTGATCAAAACGTTACTAATTTAAGCTATGATGGTAGACACATATGAAAAATTATAACCGACAATTCAGATGATGATTTTCAGCCATCAGTAACCTTTAGAAAAAGAAGTATGTATTAGCACATTATATTCATAAGTGTTGAAGATTCAAAGCATTTTAAACACCCATTACATAGGTAAACAAAGCAAGAAAGAGGGCCAAAGACGAAATTGGTAGCACAAGCAAGATCAGCTTTCGTAACACCAATGCTCAAGGCACCAATGCTCAAGGTCCAATAATAGGTGAATTAAGCAAGACTACACAAACAGATAGTTTCATGAATGTACCCAATGTTACTACTTCCAAGTCTGACTCTACTGCTACCAAACCTGGTTCTACAACGAAAAGCTTTGATGATAAAACAAGAAAAAAGGTGACGACAGTGAAAACAACTATCAAAAATATATAGAAACCAGAATATTTGCAGCCATTGCATAATCTAGTGAATACTACTCATGCAGTCATCACTCACACATTTGCTTTTTCAAAATACATGTTCTTGAAAGAACTGGCCACAAACAGCAATTTCAACTTGAATGAATTTGTACGAAAAGAATTCTTTGTGGAAGTGTTCTTGCCTCTGATTGCCCAAAATACTACCCTACAATCCCTGTAATCAAGTTATACAGGCTGTAGCCAAAAAAGGCATGCCCGACGTTGATATTTTGAATGAATCATCAAAACCAAAAAAACAAACTTTCTTGTCGGCATACCCAGAAAATTACAAGTTTAAAATGGGCTCAATCTTCTACAATGTAAAGGCTAATCCAGGAAACCACTTCAAAGCCTTCGTTAAGCTTGCTGAGTTGTTTGAAGCGGTGCAGCTAAAGCAATTTTTCTGTTTCCCATTAAGAACGACGTTTATTCCTTGCTACATGACGTTAGACAACAAGATTATCCACTACCATATTATTCAAAGCAAGAAACCTTTGGTGCCAAGAAGTCAACTCGAGAACTGGGGATCCATAGTCAATCTTAAAACCAAGGCTTTTAAAAATCAAGGATCCTTAAGCTTCAAAGGTACTCTTGAAACTGATGGAGTTGGTGCCAGTATGATTAAGCAGAACTGCGATACCTCCCGAAAAGGGCTGCCAGTCAAGAGTGATAAGAATGTAGCCGGTGATGAAACAAGATATATCGAAGATTTAACACAAGAAGAATTGAAGGGAACTAATGGAAAATGTGTGCTCATGGATCCAGGAAGAAGAGACTTGCTATACTGCATGAAAGAAACAAGCAAAACAAGCGACAAACAAACCCTAGTGTATTCTAACGCAACTCGAAGTAAATTATCAAGACACTTCAAAATGTTGCTGAAGAAAACCAAGCCAGAAGTCATCAAAGCTGCAGAAGCCACGCTATCGGAAACCAAATCTTCTTCTGTAAACGTAGACAACTATGTGGAATACATTAAAACAAGAGCCTCTGTCAACACCTTATTATCAGAGTATTATGGGAACGAAACCATAAAAACTGAAAAGATGTATTACCCGGATAAATGCTTTTTGTTGAACGTTAATGATAAGGGTGACCTGTACTTTGGGAAATTATTCGTTGCAAGAATTCGCGGTTATTATCCTCAGCCTAAGATTACTCCTGGCAATCATACACGTCTCCAAATTTATGCGTCTTACATACATATAATGCTTCAGCAACCACATATTTCAGAACGTTTAAGCGATGCCGCTAAAACCGCAATTGTCAATCTTGCGTCGGAAATGCTCAGAAATTATCAAAACGACTTGAAACAACGTGTACATGATGTTTTACAAAGTTTACAGTTATTGCCATTCAGAAAACTCAAGTTTCTAAGCAAATTATACTACGACAAAAATGATGCGCAGTTGGTAAACAAGTTGAAAACGAAGTTTGGATCGAATTCAGTTCTGGTAATTGGAAATTGGTCTGCACCAAACGTCAAATACCATGAACCAATTAGAAACGCTGGATTGATCAAGATGCTGCGAATACAAAACATCTTCCCTCTGCCCAGGCTGTGGTGGCAAGCTCGATCAAAAGTTTAAAACAATCCGAAACCCTAGACCATATCAACGCCACAAAATGCCCACTGTAAAGTGTCATGGCCTAACAAGGTAAATAAAAAAAAATATATATGTTCACGTAACATTGGATTATGAAGACTAATCTTGTTCAAGATGTCGAAGCAGTGTGTGTTTCAGCAATGAAAACCGACTATGGAATCGAGATCTTGCAGCTGTATTAAACTTCAGAAGGATTTTAATCTCCTTGAGGGAGACAGGCAGACGACCGACAATTTTCTCAAGACAACAAAGACAGAAACTTTCCACCAAGGTTAACGCCCTGGTTATTTAATGCAGGCACGTACTTTTGAATCCAAAATGACAATAATTGATAAGCTAACAGATATTTTTTCTTAGGTTAGTGACATTCGTTTTTTTTTACCAACGACATTTATTTTTTTAAAACTGACAAAATTAATCAGTCTAACTGTACATCAATTCAATTGAAATCAAAAAATATATTTGGCATGAAGATAAAGTCCGTTTTAAGCTATCTTTTGGTACCAATAACGCGAGTCTTTTGTTTTTTATGCTCTCATTAAATTAACGTTTCTTTAAGAGCCATCTATAGTAACTCTCTCTGGGACCATTTGGTAGGCCGAATGTTTCGGTAAAGTAAACTTCAATGCAGTGTTCGAGCAGCACTTTAAAATTGTCATCTTGAGAGAAACCACCCCTTTTTTGGGACCACCTCTTGAGAGCTTATCACTGTAATTCACAACAGAAGATTCAGCTTGGGACGGCCTCATTAACAGAATAGTGTTGAGCCTGAATGGATGTATATCTTCAAGACAAATTGTGTCCCTGATCCATTTTACATTTTCAAAGCTTATTTTCCATCAAAGAATACTGTAGCGCATAGGCTGTATTAAATAGAAGGTTAAATGATGTTGCTTTTCTTTTATATTTCTTTTTATACAACTGACATCTACCATACAGACCATCTCTAGAAGGTTATTTTTAAGCTTCCTGATATTTTTAGCAATTCGAGTGATAAGGAATTGGTCAAGAATTGTTTGCTGGTATCGACCAAAGGCAGGCAAGACATTATACACTGATGGGCTGCACATAGCTAATACTGGTCAAACACTGCATGGAAATTTATTTATGCGAAATGCCCAGGTTGCCAGAAATTTGCTAGGTGGTCAGTATTAAAATATCTTATTTTTCAAACTCGAGTCGTTCGAGTTAATGATTAGCTATAAATTTATGGTTTGCATCATTAAATAGCCAAGAATCAGGGTATTTTACTAACACTATTATCGTAAGTTTATCTTACAGAATAGACATGCAGCATCAATCTAAACTTGCTGTTTTCTCGCAAAAAAATCTTCACACGTTTCCGTGCAAGTCTCCGTGATGTGGTTACCTTCTTGGCAGTAATACTTAGTCGAACATGATAGCCGTAAAAAAAAAACGACCCGTATCCAGGCACAGCCATAAATTCTTTTCGCCCTTGGAGTATGCGAGTTAATTATGCCAATACACATATATACTACCACATTGTTTACAAAACAAATAAACCAACTCGAAATATCCTTGGCTTGCCATGCCAAGTTTTTAGGTTTCAAAGTGTGTCATTAGCGACATGTAGCACTGTCAATTGAAATCGAATTAATGCAATTGGCGGTTAAATCAAATATGCTTTTTGGTTGCTATTTAAAGCGCCATGAGCATTTTATGATGTAATATATGTAATCTTGGCTGGGGATTTGAAGAAGCAGTGCATTATTAAGGGGCTAGACAAGTCTAATTATCATGCGTAATATTGTTTATTATTATATTTTTTCCAGTAACTCCTGAAATTAGGTCTGGCAGGTGTGCCTGACAGGGATTTTCGTTTTTTTTGCATGGGGTTGCGTGATATTCCATATTGCAACGGGCTATTATTTAGGCTGTTATTATTAATCATTCCATGATACTGAAGGGCTATAAAATATATCGTCAAGGAACTTTACATCATATACAAACATATGCTCTCTGACTTGGTTGTGCGACAGACGGCATGCTTGTGTATCTAATAAAAATAAAAAATAAAAATTATTACTTTGCTTCAATAGGGTATTAGAGTAACGTTTACTGAATTGTGTCTAAATCTCAATGGATGGTCCATAATGAAATGGTCTTATGGGGGGCTGAAGGCGATCTGCCGCACACACTCTCTCACACACTCACACCTCATGCACACCACGTTTATCATAGTCAAGTCCTAATACCCGTGATACAAATAAATCTTGTAGTACGCCACATTAAGCTCACCTCTACACCTCCATAAAAGGGCTTTAGTATATGAACATCACCTGATTGAACCAAGCAAAGAAATAACAATTGCACAACTTCAACAAATGGGAATGTTTGTATTCCTGCTTGTCGACGAAACCAATTGTATTTTAGTATTAATTCACAAAAGAGGTTGTTTACAATAAACAAATGATACACATGAATTAGTTCATATACAGGATGCAAACAATTCCAAAGACTAATGTTCGTTAATCAAGGCAATGCTCACATCCAACAGATGTTCAAGTGCCTGTAAATAATACAACTTTCTTATCAATACCATTAGCCAAAACTAAACAAAGCTTCAATTGAGGATGAACACATGTTACATAGAGGATATTTTATTAAGTTGAAACAGTATAGAAATAAAGCAAAAGACAAAGGAGGGAAATAGAAAAGAGAGGGGAGTGGAGGGGGGAGGGGGGAGGAATATGTATATGTAAACGGTCTTATAGCCACCAGGACTCCTTTTCACCACTGTGGACAAACATGTCTGTATCTTCATCGTCGTATTGAACGAAACAAGCCTGTGGTTGCTTATGGTTGTTATTGAAATCAATAGATTTGCTGAGAGCAGCTTCTTCTTCATCCTCTTCGACCATATCAGACCAAGATGAGCCAGTACCGCCACTGAAGAAAGCAGAGTCGAAAGAAGTAATATCGACATACTTGGTAGAAACAGTAGGAATAGAGACAGGGGATTCCTTCTTGATTTCACTGACATAATAATCATCATCCTCGTCGACATAAAGACGATCAATGGATAAGAACTGTTCCTTGATTTCGGAAATAGAAGGTCTGTCAGCACCATCGATAGCCAAGATAGATCTCAGAAAACGGTATGTAGCAGAAGACAGCTCTGGAAATAATTGTTCCTTGAGCATAAAAGGGGAACGCTTGAATTCATTGAATGCAGCATCGGCAGAAGAGGCTTCTTGCCAGGGGTTGCGGCCAAACATCAAAGCCAACAAGAGAACGCCCAGAGACCAGGCATCAGAAGCAGCGGCGTCGTAAGGAACCAGTTCAGCCTGCTTATCATCGTCAAAGTGTTCGGGAGCGAGATAAGAAGTAGACCCACAGCCGAATTCCATGGAATAGCGATCGCGAGTAGCCAAGCCAAAGTCTGCAACCTTGCAAGTAAGATCGTCTTCGTCATCTTCATCTTCGCACTTGAGGAGGATGTTTTCAAGTTTGAGATCACGATGATAAACGCCATTAGCATGCATTCTTTCGACGCCGTCCAAGATTTGGCTGAAAAATTTCTTTACGACATGTTCTTCGCGGATAAAGTTTTCGTTCTGATCATGGATAACGTAATCAAAAAGATCGCCTTGATCACAGAGTTCCATAACCATGTAGATATAATCATCGTCTTGGATGCTGCGGTGAAGTGCCAGGAGGTTGGGGTGTTTGAGAGATGTTTGGATATCGATTTCAAGTTGTTGGAGTTTTTGTTGGTGGTGGTCGAGGCCAGACTTTGTCAAGACCTTGACGGCAACATAGGAGCTGTCGACGAGAGATTGGCCCAAGAAGAGACAACCATAAGCACCGTGACCAAGGACTTCCAGAAGTTGAAATTCTTGGCCGACGACCTTATCGACCATAGAAGCAGAGAGTTCAGACCAGTAAGTATCTTGATGTACCATATTTAGTAGAATAGTAGTTATATGTTTTGGGTGATTGGGTTTGTACGTATGAGATTTAAAGCGAGAGAGATAGTTATTTAAGATTGTGTGATTTTTCCTTTTTGTGTAGTTTGAGCGTTGTTATTAAGTTGATGATGATATGACTGAGTCGGTGTATGCCAGAGGGCTATGTCGAGATTCGAAAATATTTAACATGATATGGTTGAGAGTTTGTATATAAAAAGTTGATTTTTTTATAAAAATTTAGTATTTTTATAGAATTATCGTTTTGAGCAGATAAATTTGTTTAATAGTCTTGTTCGCTGGGGAGCAAATCAATAAGAAGCCATGATGAATAGAGGTTACAATGAAACAAAAAGGGGAGAGGGATAGATTTTAATATACAAAAGGTGAGGAAAAAGAAAAAAGTCAATCAAATGGAAAAAAAAAGCACCCATTTTTATAGTCGAGATGTGATCTATTTTGATTCATTTTTCTCGTGCTTTCCTCGTTTTTTGATTGGTTTAACCAAGAGAAGCAATTGTTGATATGACGAAATTCTAAATGAAGCAATTTTCTTTGGCATTTGGATTCCATGTTTGGGCTGAGACGTGAGGATTTGGGGTTTTGTTTTTCGGATAAAATAGGTCCCTCCTATAATGAAATTCAAGTCTAGATTACCTATATCCCTTTAGGCAATGTAGGCTGCTATATAAATCGATTTGTTTATACTTTAAATGTACCAATAAGTGGGATATCGCAACATTGATCATTGATTTCGTATTGATGGGGTTCCTGCTTCCCATTGGTAACCTGGCTGTTTATAACTACCGATGAGAACCGTGGGTATGTAAATTCCCTCATGCTTTCGATTTCATACAAATATATATCTCTCCCGATAATAATGAGCATATTAAAAATAAATTCAAGGAGAAATCATAAATGAAATGTATTAAAAGTGCATATTATTGCAAAAATATTGTTCTTGGTTCATTATTGCAAACAAAAAAGATTGACAAAGAACATCAAGGCAAGAATCGTATCCTGCATTGATTGGTCGATGCACATCATTCATTATTAGACGCAGCGTTTTGAGTCAAACATGTGGCAAGAAATTATCTTGGTTGAAACGGCTATTTAAACGTACGACAAGAGAATTTGTCATAATAACCATGTCAGTCATTGTGATTTAGAGTTGCACATGTATAAGAATGGTAGTTGATTACAGACTCGTACATTGTTGATAGTAAAAGTCTATCTTGCTCTTTTTTTTTGTCTATCTCGACAGGATGTTTTTGCGTGGCACTTTTTTTTTAGATTAATAATACTTGCCAAAACAAGAAATTTCTAACACACGAATTTTATTACATGATTATTATGGGGGGTTTTTCCATTAGCCTTCTTGCTGCTGACTGTTTCTAACAATTTTCCATCCGTATTTTGATTATCAATCATTCGCATGTTGCATTAAAATTTCCTTCTTGCGCATCCATGCAAGTAAATTTGTACATCTTGCGTAATACAAAACGATAATTATTGATATGCTATATAGAACCTGAAAACTACATCTCCAATTAATTTGGTGCAAATTTATTGAAAACAGGAATAAAATATACAGTGTTACTACTAAGAAAGACATTGGCTGAACATTTCTCCGTGTTGTAAAAATGGGGAGGGATTTTTTTTTTTGCTACACTTGTCGAGAACAACCAAATGTAGCATCGGCGTAAATTGCAGATGAACGATTTTATCTTATAGAAACAAATAAACAATTCTATAACACCCCTATAAATATAATATAAAACTAAGAATATGGCGTGTTGCTCCCCCAATTATATACGAATGTTATTGTTGTGATCCTTTCATATGACAACTTCCTAATTTTCTCGAAAGATATTGCTGCTTACATGTTGCACAATGAATTCACAGCTTCAGCCAGATGGACATGCGATTTTATTTGATTATCCAGCTATTTAATAAGGAGTAAAAAAAAAAAAAAAAAGGGTAGAAGAAGTTTGAGGATCTGATAAATCGAATACCTGGGGTTTGGGGGGGTATCGAGAGTCAAAAAAAAAGGGAGAGGGAAGCGGTAGGAGATCCTACTGCGTAATTGTTGATCATATATATATATCCTCCTGTATGTTAGCTTACGCCAGCCGCCAGCCGCCAGCCGCCAAATTGAGCCATTAGTATGCAGAAAGATTGCATTTTTAACTATATAGGCACAATATTTTCCACTTTTCAACCCTTCATGTTGTTTGGTGTGAAAATAGAGAGTTTTCATTCAAAACAAACGCCTTGATCTGGGAATTAACTTCCAAATACGTGTATTTCTAAATCGCCTTTGTGGCTATGCCCAACAACCAAATCGAGTAATATTTACATTATGGATCAAACTTGACTGTAGCTGTATATGCTTTGGTTTTGATCAAGAAAACAAATATGTTGATCAAGTTCAAAAGTGCGTAGTACTATTTAACACATTAACTGAACATTTTTGGACCCAAAATCGTCCATAAATCCAACTTCAAAAATACCTGATTGTGACCAAGAGCATGCATATTTTTGATATCTTTTAACCATTTCAAATAAAAGCATTTATCTATCGGTCATAAGGCAAAAACAATGGACCAGAAAGTGTCAAGATAGATGACCTAAGATCTTGGTCCTCCGTCAAAAATTGATGGTTTGGTAACACTAAAAAGCATCTGATATCCCTTGAGCACCTCAATTTGTGGTAACAACAAAGCCTTGTGTTTGAGCTTGTGCACTTTGAAATTACCTGAAAACAGAGTGAAAAATCTTCCAAGCCTGCTGCCTTATTAAAGTATGTTTTAGAAAATCGAGTTCTATCAACAAAGACGCACTAGTTTGAAATATCATCACTTGAGAACTCAAGATTTACGCTTGAAATATTTGTGGTTAGATTTTCAATGAATCAAGCCTGGCTTTATAAGTAAAATTACACTGTCTGTAGCAGTGTGAGTTTGCTTCGTGTCTTATGCAATATCTTTTGTGATTTTTTAATGAGAAAACTGGATCTCTACCTCGTGTTCAATCACACCTGATTTCCGAATGATAGTTCCAATTTGCTATGCTCCCTGAATCAGGTGTGTAAACTGCAAGGAATCATATCTTTTTAGTGCCAATTCTATCGAATACAAGATTATAAAATATGTATAGATTATTTTCCGTTAACCATTTGTATGTGTATAGAGAAAGAGTCTTGCTCCTTTGCTTCTAGAAGTCTCTCTGCAGGTGCTCAAAAACATGTCTTGTCTTTTATATCTCGCGGTTCCTGTCAAAATTTGGTTTGCAATGAAATATAATTGGTAACTAACAACCACTTAGATATTTATTTAATGTTTAAAGTGATATATACATATTTAAAATATTGTATAAAGTTATAAATCAAGGGTCATGTCATTATCTTTTTTGAGTAATTCCATCATGCCGGGAGGCATCAAAGGCTTCTTGATAGTTTTTTTTTCGCCATCTTTTGTTAAGATGGTTTTTTCTTCTGCAATGTATCTAAATGGCATAGTAACAGAACTATGACGAGAAAAGAAGATTTCGGGATAGTCGATATAAGGAATCTTATCCAAAGGAGCTATAATAGTAGGTTAGTATGGCAAATCATATGTTAGCCATGCAATTCACATACTTTTGCCTTCAACCACTCTTTTTGTGACATTGACAGCAGTGTCAGTTGTCATTTGAACAGGACCTAAACGTCTACCTACGAAGCCTAATTTACGCAGCTCTTTAGTGCGGTCTGTAATATTCTGTCAGTAAAGATTGTAGATATTTCTAATGGTTTTTTTTTTTTTTTTTTTTTTTTTTTTTTTTTTTTTTTTTTTTTTTTACCTTTGGGAGGATGATCACCCAAAATACCACCAAACAAGAAATATTTAAATTTGTCACCGTCTTCAGGTGCTAATTCTGAGGTACCAGCAGGATCTAGCAGACAGATTTCCTCTTTTTTTACATTAGGCAAATTCAAAACATCCTCTTGGTAGCATTTAGCAGTTTTAACTTCGTCTGGCATGCTCTCGTTCAAACATTTGTCGGTCAAAGAAGTAAAATATAAATGATCAGGGCCGATATTTTGGAGCATATGCTTATATTCTAAGGCACACCATTCGTGCATGGCATCTTCCATATGCTCGATGATATAGCAGCGCTTTGGATCATCCATCTTGTATAGTGCTGTGGAGAAGTGATGAAAAAATTAGATGCCCTACTGTTGTCCCAAAGGGCAGTCAATGTCTTTTTTTTTTAAAAAAAAAGAAAAATAGTAACTACCGAAATCTCGCCACACAACCCTCAACAATGCAGACTCTCCAGTCCACACAACCAAGATGGTCAAATCAACAAATCAACAGCATTCAGTAACTAAATGAATAGAAAATTGACCGTTTCTATGTACTGTAATTGTTGTATGACTTGCATTTATGCATATTATGAAGTTTGACAATAAAATTTGCAGCGTGGAATGGTATATTATTTGTAGCGTTTGTCTGAATATAACCTTGATCCAGCTTATTACTAGAATCGTTTATTTGACAATTCAACAAATATGATGCATACAAAATATTCCAGGATCTTCTAGAACATATTTGATTACTTTTTTCATCTTATTAAACAAACAATTATCAAAACCATTTTGAAAGCAAAGTCGCTCTTTGGGATACTGGGAACATTTAGAAAAGAAGACTAACGGTCCTTTCATTTAAAACGAGGCACTTGTTTAGCATCAAATGTTTCAAATTAAAGATCAACAGCGCAATCCCCTCTGTTACACGGCATTGCAGTTACACACGTTCTTGATATTTAAAACGATTTCGATCCCTTCTTTTAATGACACATCTGTCTTTTTCTCTTTTTTTTTATATAGTCTTGGATGAAATCTTTTTATTTCATCATCTCAATATTGATATTCATATTATCATCTTTCACTTTTGATGTGTGTGCCTATCTAGCGCAAAAAAATTCGCCTTTTGTTCTAGACATTGGTAGAAAAAACGATGCTGAGATTGCCATTAAACACGGCGATACTTTGCAAATACAATGGTAATTGATACAACTTATTTTGCATTAGTTGGTGTACTAACATCTGTATATACAGGACTTTAGCGCCAGGAGTACGTTTTCCATTGTACGGATATGCGTCCGCCAAGACCTCGAGAACAGAAGGTATTTGAACCATTTAAGACAGTTAATCAAATGATTTAATACGTGTACCATAGTTGGCCTTTTACCAGTTGAGTCTACACGAACACAAGATTATATGTATACTATTGATACAGATGTTTCTATCCGGGATTTTGCTTATACTTGGACTGTAAGCCGTGATGTCCCAAAAGGAAAATACCGCTTAGGCATCGGATTCTTTTATCACGAAATCAGCAATAATGAGATACACATTGTCTAACGTTTATATACACGCTCACTCTCTAAACCGCTATACCTCTAGTCCTTTGTCTTTTGATAATGAAATAAACCCCCACTGTAAATACATACGCAATAATGTAGTGCTTCGTGTTTGCATTAAACATGACGTCAAATACACATAATTTACATGAATTTTGACGATGGTAAGGCACTATCGAGTTAGCTCGCACTGTTAGCATGACGTTTAAAGCCGAGTTTTGAAAGTGATACAAATCGTTTGGTGCCTGCAAATATAACCTCGGAATCTTGCTTATTGCGAATAAAGTTTATGGCCTCGGTTGTTTTGACCTGGAAAAACAATATAGAGGGCAAAGAAAAACAGAGTTAGACTAATACCAACTGAACAGGATAATATGGAATAAAAAAAAATACATATTAAAATAAAAAAAAAAAAAGCGGTTACAAAAGAACTGTGTGATATCATTTCCAATTAAATGATATGAAGTGTCAATGAATATATAAAAACTTGTTATATGAAGCAAACAAACATCGTATGTGGTCACATATAAATCATGGAACAAAGTACTTCGTCTAGAGAATATTGTTTCTTTTTATATATAAATATATATAGTTTTTTTCTATGGTGGTTGTAAAGTATGTATCAGTCTTTGGTATTGCGGCTCTTGGGTTAGTTGAATGCCAGCCTATACAATCTAAAAAGCCTTTCAAAATTGCACTACATAAGGCTGCAGTATTGACCAATGCAACAACCAGTAATGCTGTGTCTTTTATCAAAAAGCAGAAGCAGACGGCTTATAATCATGGAAGTGGTACATACGTACTTATATATTCATACTATTCTGTTGTCTTAATGCTTAAAACTAGGTTATTATGGCGAAATATCTATCGGATTACCTCCTCAAAATTTCAATGTTATATTCGATACAGGCAGCTCTGATCTGTGGGTTGTTTCTTCCCAATGTACAAGCAACGTATGTAAAAGCCACCAAAAATTTGATTTACACTCTTCCAATACCTATCAAGAGAGTGAAGAAGACAATGAAGGTGTGGTTCAAGTTGAATATGGCACAGGTAGTATACAGGGCCATGTAGGTACAGATGTAGTGGCCTTGGCCAATAACGAAATTGTGCTGCAAGACCAAGTAATTGTCGATGCTTTCGACATTTCCAGAGATTTCATCGGATCGCCCTTTCATGGCATTTTTGGCCTTGGTCTGAATGGTCTCAGTAGTTCAACAAGGAGTTCTCCGCTATACGCTATGATTGATCAAGATTTGATACAAGAACCTATCTTTGCCATTTACTCTCAACATAATGCTGGAGAAATTGATTTTGGAAGTGTGGACAAGAACCGGTATCACGACGAGATACATTATGTAGAAACTATCGATACTAGCTACTGGATGATGTCGATGAACAAAGTCCAGTTTGAGTCGCAAATATTTGACAATAGAAAAGCCATTATTGACAGCGGATCAACACTAATCATCATGCCTAGTCTAGATGCAATTGCGTATCATAGTCAAATTGAAGGTGCTCATAGCAATGGAGATGGGACATGGTCGTTTCCCTGCAAGGCGGTCAAGCGATTGAAGCCCTTGACGATCCAATTGGATGATGCCGTGCTGACAATCCCAGCAGAAAAGCTGTTTTTAACGCCCATAAGTTCGAGCAGCAAGAAATGCTTATCTGGTATTTCAGGACAAAAGATGGATCAAGATGACAATACATGGATTTTGGGCGATGTCTTTTTGAAGCACTTTTATACGGTAAAAAATAACAATAATAATTGTTTAAACATTTGCATTGCCCACTCACTCTAAGCTCTA
>MU619336.1:99800-122924 GCA_025201805.1 Parasitella parasitica | reverse complement strand
ATCAATATTTATGATAAATATTGAAAAATAAAATTGTTTTTGCACATAACTTTTGATAGAGACATTGCCCAATGGAAATCAAGTTATGCTCAGATAGCGATGATTATGCCTGTTTTTATGGGGCATAAGACAGGCTTTGATTTGCTCTTTATCGCAGCCTATCATTGATTATATGCAACGATGTGTCAATTTTCCAACCTGAAGTTAAACTCTAGTAAAATTAATTCTGAACTCAATTCAGGAACATATCCCAATGGATTATGATCCTTATTTATATTTTAACAGGACATGTTCATGGATAATAGGTAAAATCTATTGTTCTATTCTCTAAATCATGCCTGTTGTGCTAGTGTCAAAGGGCGCAGCGTAATGTTATGTGAATGCTGTTTGTATAAAGTAATAAAGACTTTTCTGAATAAAACTAGATACAAAACTAAAGACTTTTATTGACATAAGATATAATCTCTATTTATACTAAAATATATCTCAAGCAATGTTTATCCACATAACATCTGATGTTTGACAAGAAGTGTCAAACCTTATTAAATCACAGCATTTCCAGGACAGACCTATCTTTCTATTTTACATTAAAGAGAAAATCGGGTAGGATGTCTTCCCGACATCCCGCGATCTGATCTAGATGTATTCTTTGAATAAGCCTGGAACCTTGCAAGAGGTCCAATTACAACTTGTAGCTTATTCCTTATTTGTAAAAGAATTACCAACAATTAATATCATGATCCGTGCATTATGACTAAGTTAGATATGACATATGTAGCCTTTATATGGATGCAATAATGCCATGTCTCACATTTATATCTGATCCCCCCTTTAGTTTACTTAGATTCACTAGTATATAATAAACCATTATTTTTTTCATGTAATAAACGAGATCTCGACCTGATTAATTCATAACTTTTTTATTTGAATAATTCCTCATTCGGATAATCAGAATAAAAATATTGCATCGAGAGAAATGGCGTCTGTCAAATAGCAGGTTCTTGTTACGGACAGTTATCGATTATGTGCAATATATTCTCAAATCTTATACAGGACTTAAAAGCTTAAAATTATCTAGGGAGATGAAGAATAACATTTGCTTAGGTTTGTTATTGGCATATACTGAGGTGCTATTTTATTTCTGGTTGTACTATTTATCGATAGTCCGGTAACTAATTATGCACTATTACCAATGTTATAGAGTACTAAGTAGCCACCAAAGGTTCTATAAAAATGCGTACATCAAGTAAAAAAAAACACAAAGGAAGAAAAAGATATTAAAGCTTTGAAAAAAGTTCAAGTTCTTCTTTCTATACAGTTACGTTCTCAAAATTTTGAAGGAATTAAAACAAAATAAAGACTTCGCTTGATTCAATCAAAAAGTTTAATTTCTAATATATTAATGTAATGTTATTGATACCACATTATTAAACACAAAAATTAACCCACGATATGTCTGTAGCAAAGTATATTGCTCTTTCACGGCAAATACGCTATGAATTATGTGTCAAGATTACAGTTTATATGTAACGATTCAAATTTTTGTTATACACATATTATAGCATCCAAATTATCATGGCTTCGTTCTTGGTGGTTCAGGAAGCATATCTATATGCATTGAGGAATCATCGTCATCTATCGGTATACTATCTCTTCTGCCATTTGCGCCAAAATACTCTTCTGTTGCATGCACAGTATTGTAATTTACTGATTTCCTTTTGATTGAAAGATTTCTCTTCCAAGGGTGCCATTGAACTATTTATAGTAATTAACTAATGGCATAATTACTATAGTGCATTATAGCCGCTTACCATGATCTTTGAGACCCTTGTTAAAATTCAATTGACATTTGATAGCAAGACCCATGGTTGCCTATATTTATATAAAAAGTTGATATACAATAATTCGTAGAACAAATTGTTTTGGTTTTTCTTCTTACAATCGCTGCAACCAAGACTCCAGCAACTAGAGAGAAAAATAAGAGTTAGAATTCAGCGATCAATACCTGTAATAATCTTATATTACTTACTGTACATCATATAAGCATACCATGCCCTAGCTACGGCAAATGTGACCACAGCAGTAACGATCGTGTTTGCTAAAAAGGCAACTTGAACAAAGATAAAAATGCTCATGAGAAAATGACTTTCTCTTGCTATCGATAATCTGCAAAGAATAAAAGAAGGTAGTAATAGCACGATAAATACGATGAGACCATCGTCTGGTGACATGTAGAGCCTGGAAGCAATTTCAAAAGGTGTGTTGAATTTTTGATATACGAAAAGCAAGAGGTACGATAGAAATTCGAAAAATATGTCAATTTTCAACATTAATGATAGCCATTGCAAGTCAATGTACATTTCTACACACGTAATAAATAGTTTAGGCTTTTTGCACTATTTGCAAGACATGTGTGCAAGACTTGCCTTGTATTTTGATACTACTACCAATCTTTTTGTACACGTCCCAGCCAAAATCTTTTGTGATTCGATTTGCAACCCAAAACGTAGGGAAAATGAGCAAGAATATGGATACAGAAAGTGCGATCTGTAGGTGTTGGTTGATTAAACGCAAGTTGTTGTATTCTGGATGCTCTATTGCTGATCGGCTATTATTAATTACTTTGATCCAATTGACAGATTCTGCAACTAACTAGTTCAAAATAAAAAACGTTAGCAGCTGCATATATATACTTATGTGCGTTGATGTATATACCATGATGCTAAACAAAAAAGATAATATAGTGAACGACGCAGAGGCATATATTGTCCTTGAATTTAGTCGAACTACCTAAAGTTTAGATTTAGTGGGGGGGAGCAAATTAGTAAATTTGTGTTTATGACATACGCCGTCTATAGCCAGCCATAGCCGCCAAAGTTCAAAGATTATGAACATGAGACATTCTCCAGACACTTTGAATGACTTTCCAGAATAGTCTGCCAGGTCGTTATTGAGGCCATTGCCATCATGAATTTCCCTCACATGTATGAAGGCTGGGATAAGGAAGCCCAATGCAACAACCACTTGAAAACCAGCTAAAGCCAGAAAAAGGATACCCCATTTCGACTTTTTGACTCGTCGTTTCTATTGCTAAAAGTATGAATAATTTGCTACGAACGTGATTATCTATTGAATATATGATCGTACCAACACAGAAAATATCATTGTTCAACAAGATTAAAAAGAATAGAAGAAGCAAAAGAGTAGAAGTCAAGTAAATCATCAAAAAGGCTGAGTGATTTCTTATTCTTTTATATGCACTACAACATATCAGATGATTTTATATGTGGAATGAACAATCAATACGATTCTGTTCAAGTAAGGTAATTCATTCAGCCTCCCTCCCCCCTTTTTATTATTATTGCGTGCAGAAAGAAAGCATGGGCTCCAAATAAAAACATAAAAAAAAAAAAAGAGATTGTGGCGCAAACTGCAGATACACATGCAATGCAAGGTTTTTCAGGGTCGAGCAAATTAAGGGTAAATCGAAGTTGCGGTTATAGTTGTGGTTGAGGTCGCCTTGGTAATTGTTGTTGTCGTGGATGAATTTGGCGTTGTTGGGCTTAAGATAGGATGCACCACTCGCCTCATGATGGTAGGCTCAGATGTTCCTGGATCTAGAACTATTGTAGAGAGTGTTTCTGAATTGTTGTCAGGTACCGGAGAAATTTCGCTTCGCCACGGTTTGCTCCTATTAATAGTTGTAGTAACGGTTGTAACTGTGGCATTCTTTGGCACGGGTTTCATCGCCATCCTTGCAGGCTGGGTTGATGCGTCTGATTTAAGTTTGATCGCGTCTGGTATCATGTTGCTCGCATAATATTTCTCCATCTTGAGATTGTCAACTTGTTCCATCGACTTGCGAAGAATTTGAGTTGATTTGTCGTCAAGCACAAGTGCTTTTCTAGTTTCCGTTAATGTAGACTCATTGTAGAAATCATCATCTTCGTCATCAATGGGCATGCGATCGTTACTGCCCTTTACGCCTAGTAAGCCAGCCTCTATAGCGTAATGTGGTGGCTCCTCAATGAACTTTGCAGTCCCTTGGAACGGAATCCAGAAAACTATAAATACATGTATATAAATAAAATACACATCTATGTAAAGCTGTGTGATATATGAAAAAGCTTACCAAACGGCTTAAGGCCTTTACCAAAATTGATTTGACATCTGATGGCCATATACACGGTAATCTATTTATAGATTAGTTACAAATATGCTGATAACAATCTTTTTTCTGTGCATTATTACTATTATGCAGATACTGGATGCAAATTCTATGGTGAAAGAAAAGACATTAAAAAGATTGGACGACAGCCGATGCTTGAATAGTTACCATAAACGATGCCGGTAAACCAGAGATCCACAGCCGAATACTCGAACAAACCAACAAGACTATAGATGTTGCAGACCAGTAACATCACCTGCAGGAACAGAAATGCAAACATCATCCAGTTACTCTCCCTTGTAATTGCAAACCTCGCAAATATCAATGAAACGGATACTAAAATAGTCATTATGATGCAGATGATCTGAAAACCAAGTCTTTTGGAAACAACGGTTGTGAAGATCAACAGGACAATCTCGAAATAAATGTCAATCTTGAGCCATAGCGCAAACCACTGGACATTTTGGTACATATCTACTGGTCGTTAATTTGAAAGTATTATAAATCACTACTGCTCTTGACTTACTCTGAAGCTCAATACTGCTGCCAATCTTTTTGTATACTTGCCAGCCGATGATTTTGGCGGTTTTATATGCAGATATTATGACAGGCACAGATAAAAGGAACAGCGTAGTACTTAGAGCAATTTGGAGGTTCTTGTTTTCCACCTTCAGCACTTCAAATTTACTAGTAATCCATTTGTTAGATTCAATGACGAGCTTTGAAGGGCGTTAATTCAGTAAATACATAGGCAGTGCATGTTGTTCCGTGTGCGCATACATACCAACACATTGAAGACACTGGAAAATACTGAAAACCAGGCAGAAGCAAGAATGGTCAGAGAATTCAAATGCACAATCTAAACAAGCAATCAATCAATAAAGTAGGAGCAATGTATATAGGCAAATTCACATACACCGTCAGTCAAAGTCCATAACCGCCATATCTCAAAAGCTATAAATAAGACATTTTCATAGATGATCTTGTAGCCTTTGGCAGTAAGATAGTTTCCAAAAATCGCATTTCGATCGTCTGGCAGTGACAAGTCGTCTTGGGTGTGGTTTGTATTCTGCATTACGTCCTCTGTATTCACTAGCGTCTTTATGAGAACAGGTATTGACAACAGCGTTTGTACTATCACTAATGCAAAGTACACCTGGATCCATCGAGACTTGGACAGCTGTTTAAACTACGCAAAAGGATGTATCAGTTTGAGATCTTGCAAACACTCCCTTTTAACCTATACTTTTGTTATCTTACAAGCCTTGATATATACGAAAAGAACATGCTGCGATATGCGGGGACAAAGGAAGAGGAAGGGAGAGAAAGAAGAATTAATAAGCCTTGTATTGTATTCAAGACTATAATACCGTATCAAGGAATACAAAGCCACATGAAGGCAGCACAGATGGTCATACAGAAATCCGTAACAACAAATAGTCATTCATCTGGTATTCAAGGCTCTTATGCGCATTAGCTGGCATATCCTACTGGATTTGAGTATTTAAACAAAGAGTCTTTCGCTTTGCAGATATGATGAACATGTGCTGGATTGTATAAATTGAATATAGGGGTTTGCTCTTTAAATTCGCAAGACACCTGTTTGAAAGATGCCGAATCAACACCAGAGTTGAGGTTTTTCGCCATTTCAATTTGTAGATCGAAGAGATGCTTCAATGTTGAAATTGACCGTGTATTGCAATGAATCGATACGATAAAGTGATATACTGTAGTATCATCTTTCATTTTGGAGCTAGCATCCGCCAAGTAACCAATGCCTAAAGGTGCACCAAATTTGTGCACCTTTTTCTACAGCTTAGAAAGGCTTTTGCATTTGCATTAAGGATATGAATGCTAGAAATATTTAAACTAAAAGCTTAGTACACACATTAGACTGTTTGAAACTGACAAGTTTTAGTGTCTATAATAAATGTCAATTAACCCGGGCACGTTTCTCCTTTCTTTACGTCTTAAAATACTATAGATGAACAGATCCATTGCGCTAAATCCGTCTGTATCTTCAACGGCATCGTCGAAATCCTTCAACTCAACAGGATCACATCCTTCTTCAAACAGTAGTGTAGTAACATGGAACGACAATGCTCTTATCAGACCTCATTTGCCATGGATGAGACATAACAATATATCACTGACATCCAGTACGAGTTCGGATCTACACATCATGAAGAGACATGTGCCTGAGGGTTCTCCTAGTATCCCTGTCAAACAATGGCGTCGTTGGACAGGACACAAAATATGGCTTATCCTCATGAATTCACTAGTAAGTGCGCAGTTTATTTTATTGAATGGCCTACTTGTGGTTACTAAGCTGTGAAATACATAGCTTTTTGCCTACGGTCTTATTACACTTATTTTGGGACTATGTACATATTTTAGACGTAAGTTCTTGGTGGGGGGGGGAAGGTTTATCTGTCAAAAGCTGAAGTCGAGAACTCATACATGTGTAACGTGGTTTATAGTCTACCAGAATGCCTTGGTTTTTCTGATTGGGCAACAAACACTTGTCAACTGTGAGTTGTATGCTTGGGCACATTGCACGCTTTGTCAATACTAATGTATACGCATAGTGGTTACAGCAGCAGGTGTTATTTGCCTCTTGACTTCTTTGATAGGATTTGCAGCTATAATACTTAACAATCGACCTCTTTTGGCGGTATACAATCTTTTCATGTGGCCGTGTTTGGGCTTGATTGCTGCTATCGGATATACGGCTTACAGAAAAAGCAAATGGAACATTGAGGTATGTTTGCAATATGAAGGGCCGAGTGCTATTGTATTATTGACATGGAGAAAAACAGGGAAAATTGTCCTACCAATGGCATTATACACTGGACTCGTCAGGGAGAGCAAATCTCCAGGCAAATTTACGCTGTTGCGGCTATAAAACCTTCTCTGATTACCATGAACGCTCCAACAAATGCTACCCTCGAACACTGTATCCTGGGTGCAAATACAAATACCAAAGCTTGACAGTTGAAGCATTGAGGATTACATGGACTGTGGCTTTCAGCATGATTCCAGTGCATATTTTGGTGTTATTTTCAGCCTTATTGTGTTCGAATCATGTAAACGAAAAGTTTGGGAAAGGTTTACCACCGAAACTTTATCATGTCGATTACAAGGAAATCATCGCAGCCACTTCCAGTGTGAGCTCAGTCTGTTCAGCTCTGCTTCGTGATGAAACAGACTTGCATAGAAGACACACTTAAACCTCCCCCCCCCCTCCATCTATATGGCAACGCCTTTACTACTATTTACGATATATTTATAAAAAAAAATCGCCTTTATTGGAAAAGGCTCCAATCCCTAACTTGTAAACCTTTCAAAATAGCCAGCATTTCTTGTTTGACAGTGTCAATAGTAACAGCACTTGCATAATTGACTGATTTTTGCTCACTGCTGGCTTGTGCCAATTTGGCTGGTGCATTTATGGAAATGACAAAATCAGCTTTAACGTTGGTCAATCGCACAACGACCAGAACAATCTCTACTGTATTGAATGCGTCGGCTTCGTTAAACTTTGCAACCTTTTGTTCGCCTTGCACAGCATATATCTCGGTCGTATCTTGGCTGTGAAATGAGGCAAGATGTCAGATAAAGTACGAGCGTTATGGCTGATTCATGCTTACGGTAGATGAGGCGATACGTTTTGGGGGCATAGAACCTCCATTGAGATTATCTTGCATTCTTTAGCATCGTTATCATCAGCTAGTTGTTGAAAATGATGTCTACACAACGGTTACTACTCTAATTCTCTAATAAATTCCTCATTTTGTGCGTGCTTACTGGGCTACCTGTTCGTTTTGTGCTTCAACCTGCTCCAAGAGCTCATAAATCAAACTTTGCTGCGTGTTCGAGTCAACGAAAACTTCCTGATTGTCTGGTACTTGACGGAATTGACTAGATGACTGCGTGAGTAGGACCACTTGTCACACAACCATATATACAAACCTTGCATCCGAAAATGAGTCAAAGACTGGAGCCACGATAGCACCACCAAATAGCTCTGTAGTCTGCATTTTGTTGTATAAATGTTGAAACAACCTGCTTTCTCAAGATCTTTTGGCACGTTCCAAAATTTTTTGCTTGTTTAAATCCCAGTCAACAACGACTAATGATGCATATTCGCAGCTTCCCCTCTAAGGTAAGACAGCATGTTCGAGACACTATTCTAAAAGGCGCTAAAAGCTTAGATCTCTTTGTCACTGATTGACAGTGTGAAATCGAGGGGGGTCTCTTTTATAGGCCATGATGAAAAACATTTTATAATTAAAGACACATCAATGTGATCAAAGTACTAGGAATCTCATGACTTCAAAATCAATACCAAAGATGGCGCATTGTTTATCACCAAATTTCACATCCTCCCCCCCTAGTGTTTTTCAAGTCGGGATGCTTGTTTATATTTTGTGCGACAGCAAGACAACAGAAAATAGCTACAGTCTCAGTTCGTACATGATGCATCAAGACATTACCAGCAAGCAATAATTTATTTCAAAAATGTAAGATCCAAAGGTATACTATGTAGAAGAAGAAAAAGCTGTAGCAGGTGGAGCAGCCATTGCAATCTTTGTAACTCTCTTATGCATCAGCCTTTCAGTGCGGTATTGCTCATAGTATCTCTCCACAGTATCCAGCTGTAGATAACGACGATGAGAAGACAAAAGCATGTACTTGAGCTTGACGAAATCACTGTACTTTTCACCCAAGCAATCAATGAAGCCCCACCCGAAATCACGGCCCAGCTTGATATCTGGACTAATATCGATAGGGCTGCCGGTTTCTGGATCGTCTTCGTAGGCAATCACTGTGAAAGGAACAGTATGCAAGTAACTCAAGATTGACTGAGTGTCGGCATCCTCGTTTTCATAATCAAATTGCAGTAGAAATTGATCGAGTGTTGTAGGTTTTTCCCCTTTCTTGTCATTATCGCTCTTCCCTTCATCGTCCATCTCTTCCTCCTCGTCTTGTTCCTCGTCTGGCATACCGTATATGGGGATTTTATGGGTAGTATAAATGTCTTTGATGATGGAAGGCTTCAAGCGGTTTCTTTGTGCCAAGGTGAGATTGTCTGCTTTTCCAATGATGGGAATCACATTGGCACGATTTGAGAGTCGCTTCAAAATACGAATATCGAATTCATCGAGTGCTGGTTTCCTGGGGTCGATAAAGTATAAACAACAATGGACCTGCGTGTCCACGGCCTTTGGGTTACGTTTCACTTTTGATTCCTACATTTTACATTTGTATGAAAAAAAGGAGGTTATTATGATTCAATCCGCTATATGTTAATGTATAACGCATACTTCTTGTAGAGTCAAATCAAATTGATGCTCAATGTATTTTGTAATATCGTACAGCTGCTTATCGACTAGATATTCAGCGCCGAAACCAGGCGTGTCTATGATGGTCAATATAATGCGTTCCTTTTTTTCTATTTCGATTTCTCTTGAAATGGTATACGGCTGCGTCGTTCTCTCAATAGGGCCTTGCAGTTGTTCCTGAACCACAACTGACGAATTCTCGCTCATAAATGAATCACGTCTCTTTTTGTTAGTATTGGCGGCCGCATTAGCTTGGTCCAGGGACAAGGTTTCTAGCAATGTTCTGACAAAAGATGTCTTGCCAACCCCTGAGAAGCCAACAACCATCACATTGAAATGCGAAACATGATTTTTTCTTGATCTTGGCCCCATCTTTTTCAATTATAATGATAGAAAGAGAAAAATGATAAGAAGAGGTTTTTTCTTCAGGTTAAAGATATGAACACTCTAATATTACTGGTTTTTTCTGTGTAGCATTAAAAATATATAGACTTGCTCGTGTATCAAGAGCCAAAAGATTTGGCCAAGGTTACATGTATTAAATCTTTTATATTAGTTTTTTTTTTTCGTTGCAACAATCAAGTAAATTTTTTTAATGTGTCCCTGCCCCTCTCTCCCGGTCCCTTTGCTTCTCTAGTACAAACATACTATAAGAATCAATTTTGTCAACTAGTAGAACACCCAGAAAAAAAAATATAGGAAAAAATCAAGGCACATAAATCAACTAGTACAAACCTCACAAAAAAAAGCTACCATCCTCACTAGTAACGAGGTAGCACAAGATGTATTTTTTTTTTATGTTTTGTTTATTTTCATAGAGGAAGAAGGAAAAAAAGATATATAGTTAAATAATAATATGTTAATAATAATAATGGTAGTAGTATGGTTAGTAGGATAAGGAAGACAGAAAAAGACAGATCAAGAAAAGAAAGATGCTATTAAATAAAATACTTGTGATAATTATGATAGATATATACAAAAAGGCTGTTTGTTTTTTGCTGTGTAAGTTTGTATGTGTGTATGATATATATATGGTTGTAGTGTGCAATAGAATAATGAGATATATAATGTGCATCTGTCTTTCTGGGTCAATTTACTATTACAAGTAGTAGGACGATGTCGATTGATGGTGAACCGGGGAAGCAGAAGGCGGCGGTGTAGGTATTCCCATGGGTGGGTAATAGTAAATTTGGCCCTGATGTTGCAACTGTTGATGTTGTTGCAAATGCTGCTGGTGCGGCTGAGGTTGTTGCAGCTCACTGCTAGGTATGAAGGGTGGAGCATGAATAGAAGTTAATGACAATCGTCGGTTCTTGCCTTCTTCCTGAGGAAGTGGACTACTTGGTTTCCAAACTTGATGCAAATTCACACTCGATCGAGAATGTCGTGGCTGCTCATAGTTAAATCGACTGTTATTGTCTTTCAAGCTGTTGGCACTGGTCATACGACGAACTTGATTTGGTTGTCGTTTGCTGCTATTGTTGCTGTTGTTATAGAAACGCTGCTGCTGATATTGGTGTTGTTGCTGAGAGTGATGTGGATGATAAGGCTGGTGGTATTGCTGTTCATCAAACGACATTCTTTGGGTTAAATCACAGACTCGTTCAATATCTCTTGTTTGATCTAATGAACTAGAGCGAGTATGGCGAAAACCGGCTGATTTGACTTGAGTCATATAGCCAACCTTCAACAACTGGTCGCCATACTTTTGCAACTCACTGATAGGAACGGTCAGGTTAAAGCCATTCAATTTAAGAAACTCCAGTTCAAGATTGTTTAGTTCACTGACCGGTAACCCGCCAACCTAAATCAATATATCGATCAGTCAATATTCTCCTCCCCTTTCCTCCCTCTTCCCCCCCCCCTCCCCTTTTCGCTTTACCTTTGCATATCGAGTATTGGTATAAAACACGTCACTGAAAAACTTGCTGGATACCATAACACCAGCAATGATAAGTCGATGAATATTGAAAGAATCAATAGTAAATGGTGTCCCAGTCAACGCCAGCGAATTTTTGGACATGCGATCAAAGTATACCAGTAAGCTCAAAAAACATTCATTTGAACAGGGGCAGTACTTTAATATTCTAGACAAGTAGGAATAGATATCGATGGAAGGCACTAATCTGGCATGAAACCGGGTGTAGGCCGGTGCTTGCTGTTGCTGTGGTTGCTGCTGCTGTTGTTGCTGTAAAGAAGCACGGCGCTGCTGTTGAGGTTGTTTATTCAGTAGATCGTTAGCGAGCGTCATTCTTTCCAATAAAGATGCCAGTAGCCGAATAGTATCGACTGTTGGATATTTTGCCAAGTCAAATGTTATGGGTAACATTTTGTATGTTTTTTTTTTTTTTTTCGTTCAAGTTTAAACAAAAAAAATTTGATGGAGGATTGTTGTGATAAAAGAGAGAGAGAAAAAAGAGAAAGAGAAAAAGAAAGAGAGATGCAGATGTATAATAATAACAAAAAGAAGAATAAAAGTAGACCCTAACCCTCCTGGTTTTTTTTTTTTTTTTTTTTTTTTGGAGAAAAAGAAAAGAGAAAGAAATATAAACTCCAAAGTGTGTTCCTGTGTGTATTTTCACAAAAAGGTGGTGGTTCCCCACTAAAACCATGACATGAGCCCCTTCAATTATAAACACCCACACGTGACTAAAGCCATACTGTACCTATTTTGTCATGCGTCTATAGGTTATTTATTTATTTAGAAAGACCACGCACATATTCAATTAAAGATCTTGTGGGACGACCTAAAGAAAGTCATGCTGTTAGTACCGAGATTGCTCAATTTGTGCTAGTGCTCATCCTCTTACCGCTCATGCCCTTGATATGATATCCGTCCGTGCCCTGGCTATCCATCACACCGGCAATATCAATGTGTGCCCAGTCAATCTTGTTCTGGTTATCCTCAAGCCCAGACACAAACTCCTTTAAAAACGAAGCAGCTGAGCAGGCACCACCTGATCTGCCCTTACCGAGATTATTTAAATCAGCTACTGCTGAATCTTGCATTTCTTTCAGATATCCGTCATTTAGTGGCATTCTCCAGAAAGGATCTGCTGTCACTTTGCCCGCCTTTTCCAAATTGTGCCACAATTTATTCGAATTGGTGAATACGCCGGCAAATACATCACCAAGAGCCACGTCCATCGCGCCTGTCAATGTAGCAAGATCAATCAAACTCTCCGGGCTATATTTGGAACTAACATAGTACAACGCATCGGCCTAATACATCCAAGTCAGTATTCCACGACTTTTCATCATCTCTGTTCACCTACTAGAATCAATCTCCCTTCAGCGTCCGTGTCCAGAACCTCGATAGATTTGCCATTCATGGCCTTGATAACATCGCCTGGCTTGGTTGCTGTACCTGAAGGCATATTTTCACAGAGTGGTGTCACGGCAACAACGTTAACAGGCAACTGCAGCTTGCAGATACCATATAAAGCGCCAGCTACAGTAGCAGCACCGCCCATGTCCCCCTTCATCAGGGCCATATTGTTGGACGGCTTCAACGAAATACCACCAGCATCAAACGTAACACCTTTTCCCACTAAACCATGCACTGCGTCGCCTTTCTTTCCGCCCTTGTAGTGAATCTCTAAGAATCTCAGCGGCTCTGCACTTCCTTTAGCCACAGACAAGAACGCATTCATGCTTTGTCTTGCCGCCCATTCTTCATCTCGCACAATCACTTCCACGTTTTCCAGTCCAGCTAAGAGATAAGCAACCTCTTCGGAGAACAGTTTTGGAGTCATCAGGTTGGCTGGAGAAGTCATCAACATGCGTGCCACGTTTTGAGAGGCTCCGTAGATTTGGCCGCTTTGCCATGTTAATTCTTGGTTGTTGTTGCTTTCCGAGAAGGGGCCAACTTGGATATCCTGTTCCTCCTTTTCGGCTGCTTTCTTTGATTTCAGTTTATCAAACGAGAATTGGCTCAGTACAGAGCCCTCGCCAGCTCCATGTGCACTGACAGATATGTCAATGCCAATGTTTTTAGCACCTTGAGGCTTCAATGCTTGCAACCCAAGTGCAGTCTATTAAACGCAGGAATCAGCCATTGTTGTGGTGCGTATTGTTCAAATCCGACTTACAGCTCTACGGGCAGCTTCCTGCTCATCCTTTTGCACTGCAGATTCCTTACCAACAGAAACAACGGCCACTTGCTTTACGCCACCCACGTTGTACAGGGTGCGAACATCTCCTGCTTTTTTGAAATTTGAAACTTGAAGCTGCTCCTCAATAAGCTGCTTTGTCTTTTGCGAGATGTCCTTGTTGGCAGCTAAACTGACTTTGCCTTTGTTCGTATAAGCGTTCAAGACGAGCGCATCATAGTTCTGTGCATTGCTGAATGGTCGCTTTGTTGCAAGAGCCAAGCGTTTCTGGACTTGCTTGCTAAGGATTGCGCTATTTTTTAAATGGATCATGGCTTCTAGGCGTATCTAACTATACAGAATGGAAAAAAGAAAAAAGCGACATGTCAATCTTTTTTTAGGCCGAAATGATGTCGCAATAAAAAAATTAAAGTGTCGCGCTTTTAAATAAAACAGTGTCGTATGTTTTTAGAAAAGAGTATCGCACAATTTAGTGCCATGCTTTTCAAAAAAAAATATGTCGCATACATTATCATTAATACCAACAATCACTAATGGCATGATATTTTGCATATATTTACTTCTTTATTACGCTAATTAATTGACAACACTATAACTTATCCTTCATGATAAAGTAGTCAATAGTACGGCCCCCTAAATATCTTGTAAACTGTGAAAAAAAAAACAGTTTTATGTTTTTGGAAGAGTGTCGCACAATTCAGCACAAGGCAGCTGGACGAAGCACTCGTAATGCAAAAGGAATCATGACATGGCTAATAAGCATGAATCTTTATCAGTGTCTGGTAACATCAGGCGCGGTACTAGATGTCTCGTCAAATACGTTATAATAAGTTGTGTACGGTCGATTGCACAAACGCAACAACGATTTGTTTCTGTGCCCGATCATGCTTTATGTTATAAACACACGTCGCCATCTTCTAGTAGTGGGTGCTATACCAATGAATATTTTAGGATATCTATGATGCAAAATGTCTCTTCCAAAGCATTACGCAGTATAACTTTAGCTCTACACATGTATAGCATGCATGTTCGATAACTTTGTTGTTTTCTTGAGGCCATTAGCAATGGAAATTTGAGACAGCCCATACAGCCAGTTTAGTCAGCCATGCGCCTATTTTGGATACAACAGTAAGCCATAGTCCCAATAAGCAACTTGAGCATATCTTGGTACGAACCGAAAGCCTCATTTTTGGGTGAAATACCACTCAATGTAAAACATTGCTTTTTCTTTCAAGCTCTAAAGGTAGCCCATTTAAAAAAAACAGTTTGTTGCACAACTAGCATATTGTTATTGAAATTGAAAAAAATCACATCATATTTTTTTCAAGAAATGTCTAATTTATCATCTGTTTTCTCACCAATGTGCGCTATTGCGCTTTTCTTTCCTTTCTTTGCTTACATGTCAGTATAAATATACTAGCGAAATAAAAAAAAAATAGGTTTATTTTACTACAATAAACAACGGAAATCAGCAAAAAATAAAAATACTATATAAGTATTTGCATTTCAGCAGAAATACAAAGCTACCTAATAGAAATTACAGAGAAAGGGTATGCAATAGTTTCTTTTATGTGTGTGTATGTGTGTATGTGTGCCTTTGTCTGTGTGCACTAAGAGAGAGAGAGAGAGAGAGAGAGAGAAATACTAATATACAATTTTACAGCCAGTTACTGAAGGAGGAAACTGAAGCGCTTGAAGCCAATGCTTGATTTGATGATGTACAATCAGCAGCACGAGAGCAGTTGTTTTTTAGAGAACATTCAGCAATACTAGGAATGCCACCGCATGTGTTGTTGTTGTCAAAAAACAGTGTTTCCTTCTTGAGCAACAACTTTTGCTGCCTCTTTTCTTGCTGCCTCTTTTTGACATTTCCAGCACCACCGCAACATTTGCCACCATTTTTATCTTTATTCACGCCCCCGCAGCAGCCATCTTTACCTTTGTTTCCAGGCGAGCATAGTGTACCAGAGCCCTCATCAGAACCACATTGACACTGAGAAGACTCTTCTGGTTCGTCTTCTTCTGCCACCACCTGTTCAGCAATCGTTTGGCGACGTTTATGATCTTCCATCGCATCTCTTGTTTGCTTTGCATGCTCTTTTTCGGTCAAAGTAGGTTTGTCAAGATACACCAGTTTGATGAAATTGCCAAAATCACAAGCCAAGCCAGCCCCATCCAGAGGAATGACATGACGCACCGCAGAAAAAGGCAAGTTCTCGCTTGCTTCCAAGCTCTCTTCATGAGGGTCATCATTGTCATTGTCAATTTTTTTGGCATCCTCATTATTTTCAGATATATGCGCGTGAATGCCCTTGTATCTCAATTGATCTCTGACATGCGTAGTGGGGGCAGCAGCAGAAGATGGTGATGTGGACAAACTAAACAGACTTAGCAGCGTATCTCTCAAGACCTGAGCTGCTTTGGGCGAGTCTTCCTCCTTGTCCGCGAGTGGGGCTAACGAGATATTTTGCTGATCGTCATCCAGGTTGAACGTCTCAATAGGAATCTTGATACTGTTGGGATTCCCATCTTCTTTCGAATCGGCAGGATCGTAATATTGTAAAGAAGCGAACCAGGCTTCCCATTCATTATTACCGTTCTTCACTGGACTTTTGCTACTGCTGCTGTGGGTTGAATTGGAACGACGACGTACACCAGCCAAGATTTTATCACAAAAGACAACACCACGCCCGGCAGGTTGATCAATCTTACCGAGAAAGGTGGGCCTCAATGGGATAAAAGCATCTCCAGCCAATTGCTCAATGTCCAGCAACTCCAGCATATCATCCCTGATGCTGTTGCCATTGGCTGCAGACACACCAGCTGCTCGAGAGGCAACATGTCTCTTTTTGACTGTAGGGTTGTGGCTGCCTTGCTGCGATGCTCGTCGTCTTCTACTACTTGCAGTGGCAGATTTATGCAGTAATGGATCGCTGGTGCCATCGTCACTGTTGCCAAGGGACGATTTGCGATGTTTGTATTGCTTGCGGTGATAGTCTTTTGTGCACAGCGTACAGGAGCCTTCGTGGCCATTGTCCGAACGTTCCAAGCGCCAAGCGTGTACCTTGTTGTCCATCGCACTTGAAGCAATTAAGAAGCCATTACCAAAACAAGTATCACAGCCGCGACAAAGGCCTGGCCCGTTCTCCACCTCGCAATATCGTGTCACCACAACTTGGTAGATCGCACCACGATGATCAGAGGCGGTATGACGAGAAAACGAGGAAAGCGACGAATCAGAAGAATCGTCATCAGAGCCATCGCTCATGCTTTGACCAACTACATGAGAAAACTTTGAGAATTTGCGAAGTGGACCACCTGCGTTACTCAGGCCAAAATCAGAGTCAGCAGAGCCAACAGAGGCCATGTTCTGAGATGATTTGCTGGTAATTTTTCCCAACGACAATGCGCACACGGACTTGCCAGTTTCGAAATTCCATACTTTGACTGTGCCGTCGCTGCAGCCGGTAACCAGAATACCCATGCCACCCACTGGCAGCTCAGTAGCAATCGAAGTGACAGGGCTATTCAGCTTGATCGTATATACAAGAGTCCATTTGGTCACGTGCTGACTAAAGTCGTCCGCGTGGTCCTCAGACGTTGTTTGTTTCACGGTGGAAGACGATGCAATAAATCGACGATCCCAGCATTTGACGGTGCCATCCTTCGAAGCTGTAAAGACCCAAGTAACACCAATTTTACGGTGAAGAGCTTTGGAGTCCACTACATGCAGTTGAGTAATATCCTTTGTGTGACCCGTCTTGATCGATTGAATGCATTCCCCTGATAGGATGTTCCATTCATGAAGAACGCCACTTTTATGAGCAGACACAAGGTAGTTTTGAGACGCTTCGACGTCTGAAGAGGATCGACAACGGGCTGCCGCTTCAGCAACTAACGGATGACAGAATTCAGTGATCACGCCAATAAAGGCGATGGACAGAATACGATCAATGGCGGGTTTTCTGACGCTGACAACACTGTGGATTGTACTATTGGAGCAAGCAGATGACGCAGAGGAGAATGCAAAGCTAGTATGAGTTAGGGTTGGGGAGCTTGAGCCGCTATGGATTCCATTAAATCTGTTGCGCATCGTACTGCAGCCTGATTGTTCTTCCTGGACTTCAACGAGCGGCATTTGGGGGTGCACATCCATTTCACGCACAAGAGCACCGTTACTCACGTTCCACACACGGATCAAGCCATCATCATAGCCAGCAGCAGCCCATTTGTTGCCTTGATCAATCTTTACAAGACGAGCCTTGGAGAGGTAGTTTTTCGATAACGATACAGAGCGTGGTTGCGGTGGTGGTTGTTGGGGTTCTTGCTGCTGTTGTTGGCGGGACGTTTTTTTTCCCAGTGTCTTCTTTTTGTTAGACGGAAAGAAAATAGGGTTCAGCAGAGCCTGCAGAACACCCCCTCGGGAGGGATATAATTTATCAAATCGAGCAACCCAGGTAGCCTTTTTCCTGTCTACATTCCACAGGATAATCCGGCCGTCCTGGCCACAAGATACCAAGCTTTGTTTGGCATTCGCGTCCAAGTTTTGGATATCGGCAACGTGTTGATTTGTCAGCGTACGAAGCTGAACAGTTTTTACATTGGCACGGTACTGTTGCTGGTTGAAAATATGCTGCACAGAAATAGCGCCCCGGTGGTGTATGCCATCTGCATCGTATTCCTTGACGTCGCTTTCGAATGATCGGCCCTTGATCCAGATAAAATACATGCGCTTCAAGTACTGCGTGGGATAACAGCGTATCAGATATAAAAAGAACTCGTTGAAGCAATGGATCAAAAGAGGAACGAGCCATTGTTTGCGCCATTTGGGTGTCATCCAGGTAATGATACCGATCATAACCAAGCAAAGGATCAAGATGGGGATATTGATGCCGAGTATCAGCACGAGAAAGCTCTGCACTAGAGACAATACAAGCCTGCGGAAGCGAGACGGACGGTATTCGGTTCTGTAGTGGATCGCTTTTGACTTGACTTGATACAGTTGCTGCAGAAAATTGAGATGTTCCTGGACTCGAATTACGTCCTTGTCGAAAATGAATAAATGAGGCGGTTGGATTTGGAGCCAAGTAATGTCCTTTTGTGGATTTACAGTGGACCAAAATTGATCTGACAACTGATATAAATCTGGCTGGTGCTTCTCGGTCAGAATCAGCGCATAGGGAACATTTTTATGGCGGTGGTGATCTTTGGATACAAACAGCGATAACGTGAGTACAATCAAGCAAAGCTAAACAGATGAACGTGTAAGTATATCTCCAAGCAAACCTGCAACTAACATACCATAAAAGCACAAAATACTCGATGCGTTTTGAACTCTTTGCACTCGGCGCAAGATTTCGAGTCTTCTTTATTTGGTGTGTCCTGAATCGGGCAGAAATCCGATTGAACCCCTTCCTTGTCATGCTCAAAACTAGACAATTCATGTAATCGTTTTGACATCTGACGGTCGTCTAAATCAGCCAGCTAGTAGAAATTGTTAGCAAGCAGGCATTTAAGCTGAGCTGTACTGCAGTTTACCTCGACACGCTTGATATCAATAGACAACACAGCAATGACGAACGTCATTTCCAAAATGTAGTCGACAATCAGAGCAACCTTTGCAAATGTGCAGAATTCTGTTACAAGGTCAGTATCCATGTGAGTGCCCACACTAAGAATAAGTAATTCAGCAATCAAGGTAGCTGTCATAGGAACGCCGACACTTTGCAAGCCTATTGTTTATAAAAATGAGGGGACGAAAAACCATGGCAACGTGCTGTAATAGTTACCTCTGCTAATCTTTTCTGTCACAATCATGTCACATCCAGCATACAACACTGCATTTGTCAACAAAAAGATATTCTCCAAGCAGCCGATATTGACGACAAGCAGCAAGAGATACCAAGGTGCAGAGTGAAACGAGATGCCGAGTTTGTCGAATATGCCCCAGGTAGTTGTGAAACAAGCAATTGATAAAAATATAGCTGCCAAGCCAAATGTATACCCAGATTTGACCAGATTGGACTTTCCAAAGGCCATTGATACCAAGAAAAATACGACAATGTATGCAATGATGGAGAACTGCACGTTGTACGAAATGTCATATGGAAACAAATTAAACTATAATGCAAAATTTCAGTTATTGTCAAATGAAAAAAAAAAAAAACAGGGCAACTTCTTACTTTATATTGAATCATATGCGGCATCGTGTTTGATAAAGACGACCACAGGGTGCCATCTCTGTCAGAATGCTGCTGAATTTCCAGTACGTCAAATTTTGATTTCACCTCGTTCAGTATTTTGTTCCAGATAGTCAGCGTATCTCCATTTTGAATAGTCTGATTCAGCACAAACGTGAGTAGAACTGCATCTGCCTTGACAAAGTTGCCTTGAAGATCAAATGTCGCATTCGAGTATACGCTGTAGGGATGTGTCTCGTAAGAATTATCATTGTTCCCTAATTTGGTATTCAATGTCCAATCAAGTTCGTTTTGAAATGCAGTAAATGGTGGAGCATGGATTAAACAGTGCCCTTGGTGTTTGTAGCAGATGGATGCCAGAGACACAGGAGCCGAGCTACTGCTCACAGTAACCATAGTCGTTGCGATGCTTTCATAGATTTGTTTTGCTAGTTGGATTAGCTCGTAATTGACGGATTTATTCGGCCGAGAAATCCTAATCTGCTCAGTCAATAAATAAGCGGAGGGCGAGTTTCTCGATAGTGTAAAATTGTTGAATTGGATGTGAGCTGAAGCGTGCCAGCATTGAGCATCTAGTGTGGTTGATATGTGCGTTGAAGGTATATTGCTATGTAGAGTGGGCGCTACTATGTTACTGAAGTATTTGGATACAAGAGGAAATGAAAAGAATGATATGAACGATAAAGAAAATAGTAGTAATAAATAGGTTCGAGATGCTACTAATTTTCCATATTCATAGTATTGATTTGATAGTATCTTAACTACCTTACTAGCAGCCCTAATAGGCATTTAATATACAAGTAGTGTGTGAGTGTGTGTTAGGAAAAGAAAAAAGGAGAAGAATAAAAAAGGTGGGGGGGTCAAAAGAAATTTTTGCACATTAATAAATCACACTGAATTTACTCGGGTTAAACTGCCTCAACCAATGGTTCCTTTGATTCAAGTGGGCCCAGTGTCACCCTGAAATCTTTATTGATAATGAGCCATGCCTCCTTCTAGATTCGTTAAAAGGCTCCTGCTGGTTCCTTTTTTTATCTCTCTCTCTCTCTCTCTCTCTCTCTCTTTTTCTCTCTCTCTCTCTCTTGCTTTTTTTTTTTCGTCTTCTTACCATAAAATGACCGACATCGATAATAGCAATCATTTATGGGCGCTACCGAAAGCGGTCTCTCATTTAATATCCATCAAGCCAAAACATCAAAGGAACAGCCCCAGATTTGATGGCGACATTAATAGTGGAGATGGAGGTGGAACACCGATACCAACTCAACAGCACCCTTCTCCACCTGAAACTAATAATTTGGCGCAGCTATCATATGCCAATGGAGGGTGCTATGCGGATAGACTTAAAGTATTCATTGGTACCTGGAACATGTATGGCAGACTACTGCCCATTGATTTATCCACGTTTTTAACAAAAAACGAGATTCTGCAAAATATGACGCCAAAGAACTTTAGCCTGGACGGCTCCGCTACACATCCTTACCATTTACTAGTGATAGGCACGCAAGAATGCGAACGAGACATATCCGAATCCCTTTTCTACCCTTCAAAAGAGGTTTGGGAAAAGAGGTTATCGGATTATCTCGGCTCCCACTATAAATTGGTAAAGACTGAAACGTTAGCTGCATTGCATGTCGCTGTATTTGTTTGGTTACCTGTAGCCTACCTGGTAAAAGATGTTCAGTCTGAATCGATAAAGACTGGCTGGGCAAACATGGTCGGGTGAGTGTGTGTGTGTATGTGTGTATGCGTGTGTGCGTGGCTAACAAAGATACTGATTATCAATGGCTTCAGGAACAAAGGTGCCGTGGCCGTGTCCATTTTATTTGGGTCGAGGTCCCTGCTATTCATCAACTGTCATCTTCGAGGTATACACATGTAATACGTGTCCCTCTAATGCACTCTAATCACACATCTACATGTACATATCTATAGCCCATCAGACAAAATTATCAGAAAGAAATGCAAACATACAAAGAATACTGTACGAACTAAAAATGCCCAGCTTCAAAATAGGGAAAAAGAAAAAGAAGCCCTGTAAGTAGTGGCCTTTTCATGTAACAATGAAACTAATATATTTATATATATATTTTAATATCACAATATTTTGGTAGATCCCTCTGTTATAGATCAATTCGACCACGTTTTTCTGTTTGGTGATACAAATTACCGTATCAACGCCGAGAGACCCTTTGTCTTTGATGCCTTAAAACAAGGAGATTACAATGTATGTATTATACATCTTGTGTGCAAACAAGATAACTCAACTGTCGCATGTATAGACATTGTTAGAATATGACCAGTTATCTGTGGAAAGAAGAACAGAAGGTTCGCCTTTAGCCTTTTTTCAGGAACACCCGATACAGTTTCCTCCTACATATAAACTAGACACAATTATATCTGGTGCTGCTGCTGCTGCTGCATTAACTACATTAGAAGATTCTAATCTCTCATACCCACTATCAAGGTCATCAACACGACCTTCTCAAACCCTTAATAATACCACTTCTGTCTCCCTCGCTACATCCTCCACGTCTTCGTTACCGACACCCACCAGTGCCAAAATAATAGCCACAAAAGACTCGATCAAAGCAACAATACAATTCACCAAAAGCAAATCTGTCAATAGTATAAAGCGTAAATTGAGCAGCAAAAAGAAGATAGTTTCTCCTACTTGCAGCAGCCATTACCCTATACCCCAAGAACATACTAATCATAATAATCATAATAATCATAATAATCATAATAAGGAGGATGAGGACGACGACAACAGTAGCCACAAGAATCCGACTTCCATGTGCGATTCTAAAATAGCGCTGGTAGATGTACCAAACACTATTTTGTGCTACGATAGCTCAGAGAAACAACGCGTGCCCAGCTGGACTGATCGCATTCTGTGGTGTGATCGTGCATCTACACACCACATTTCACCGCCTTCTTTACCTAGAAGCACTGCAAGCAAGAAGAAAAAGAGAAACTCCAACAGCAATGCAAAGTCTCTATTCACATCTCTTGGCCTCAGAAACAGAAGACAGTTTGCCAGGGATACAGTTTGCTACTCGTATGACGCAGTTTTGCATGATTCTTTGCTTGGTGTAAGTGATCATATGCCGGTGATTGCAGTTTTCGGCATCTGGTTTGATGAATGGGCTCCTGCGCACCAAAAAATGATTCGCTTGCCATTGAAAAAGAACCCAACTATACAGAGTACGCAAACTGTTAGCCATAAAAAGTCGAAAACACACAAGAAAATATGGTGGCAGCGCCTTTTTGGTTAATTAACTGTGGTTATTGTGCAC
>MU619336.1:64960-99790 GCA_025201805.1 Parasitella parasitica | reverse complement strand
AAAAAAGTACATCTAATATACACATAAAAAAAAAAGAAAACTAATTCGATGCTGTGCATCATAATAATTGCACTGTTAAAACCAGTATATATTTAATTGAGTAACAGTTTGTTTTGGAAACTTTAGGGTAATACATAAATTTTCTGAATTGAGTCAAAGCAGCCATCGATGTTATAAATCACGGCTTAACTCACATATCTTTAGTACCTATAGGTAATTTAAAGACTTTGTAAAGGGTCTTGCAATATTGATTTTACTATATCTCCCTTCATACTGGTCTTAGTTCTGTGTAGTCTTCTTTATACTGGAAAATCTGTACCTGTTTAGATGATGAAAAATTCAGTTGCCGACTTTGATGTTCATTTTTTTTTTGTTAGATTTGATTGACGAAAAAAGGAATTGGAGTTCTGTTAGCATTTTTTGGTCAAATTATCAAGTTAATACGTATTACTGTTCTAAGCAGAGTTGTAAATTATTTAATTCTGCATCTTCTGGTATAAAATTCGAGTAAATGTTTAACCAAAAGTTTCGACTAATTTGGGCCTGAAGAGAAATACGTTTTTCGGCTAAAAGTTTATATTCTGCATACACAATACTTGAAATAGCAATTGCGCATCATTTTTGCAGCAACACGGAATGTTTTCAGTGAATAGATACCATAATAAAAAGTTGCGATTTTGAGGTCAAATTCGAGATTTCTTGTTTTTTCTCTATTTTTTCTTGTAGACCCTCATGAAAAATCGTTGAAAATCGATGATTTTTTCACCACTTATTTTTTTTGTGGAAATGCAGCAGATAGTAACTACGATCTTTGGGGAATCTTTTGGTGCGGTTCTGGACATTTGAACCGGTTAAAAAAAGTATAAATTATACTATTTTTGATGTGAAAAACGAGTAAATAGCTGATTGCAAGGTGTAATATTCACTTTACAATGCATTTTGTGATGCCTTCACAATAATATTTGCTGTTGCACAGTGCCTCCGGGTGCCAATTGAGAAATCGGCTCGAGTCCCAATTCCGCGTATTCTAACAACCCATTTGGCACTTTCTAGTATCTTAATTTGTGTTTTTGGCAACCCCAAATGGCGTGTGCAATAAAAACCTTCGGTTTAGTCAAAAGCACAAAATAGGCTGTTAGAATGCGCGGGAATAGAACCAGAGCTAATTACTAAAAGCGTCAATTGGCACCTGAGGCACTGCATGCATAAAAGGTAAACTTTTGCCAGGCATTTATTATTGAAAAGCACTTTTTTTTTTGCAAAAAGAACTCGAAATTGGGGTATTTGGCTCAGTAACTGATTAATGTACATTTGAAAAGCTGTCATGTACGAGTGTATCGCAATGCTTTACTTGAAGTCATCATAGGAAAGAGAATTTTACGCGCATATAACTGTACGCGTTCAACTAGCACAATTTGTCAAATGTTCACCTCTCATTTGAGAGGTGTAGGCAGGTGGCCTTTCTGTTTACGCAGTCAATTTCTTTTATGATTTGACCACATTTATGCGTTATTCGAGTCATAGTACAGCTCTGTCCTACCGCAAACAATGGCTTCTAAATAAACTAGTGGCTTCTAAATAAACTAGTGTCATTATCAGTTTATTGCATGGTATAAGGTGTGGTCTACCCCACGCAGTTTCGTCATATATTACAGTAAAGGCGTTTTGAGTAATCAAAAGCGTTCTGTATATGACAGGCGTATTTGGCTTTAATTTTACATATTACCAAAAGAAAACGCAATATTGTTTGTCTACATTGCACCTGCATAAGCATTTGCTGCACAAGGGATTAACCGCCCAATAAATACACTCAACCAAGCAATTCAAGGGAGCTTTGGTAAATCGATCAATGCAACGCCCTTATTCGTCCAAATCATGAGTATATCTCAAGATATACTCGGTCAAACTTAATATGTATGTACCTGAATAGATTTATTTCAGTCTCTTTCTTTCTCTTCCATCCATTTTTTTTTCTTTGCTCTTCTCGTTTATACTCTTTCCAGAATGCCAGACACTAATTTATCAACGCTGTTGGGAAAAAACTACATGATTCCCGCCATTGGCATAGCCACTGCTGCAGCCCTAGCGTACTCCACATGCCATTCTGCATCTTCTGTCAACAAAAGCAAACGAATTCAAGCAATAAAAGAGATCCCTACTCCAGGTTCACGCTATCCGTATATTGGCCACATGCTCGCGCTAGGCACTGCACCTGGAAAGCAACTCGTTGAGTGGCACAAAGAATTCGGCCCTATTATCAAGGTCCACATGGGGAAACAAGTTTGGATTATGGTGGATGATCCAGAGCTGGCTCACAAAATATTTGTATTGCATGGCGCTGAGACATCATTTAGACCCTACTCTACATATGCGTCAGAGCACTATAGCTTCAGAGGAAAGTAAGTGCTTTAATTGAATGATAAACTGTGCTCATTGCTAAGCTTGTGGTATTTTTCTTCAGAGGAATTGGGTTCGCTCAACCAGGACCATCGTGGAACAAAAACCGGTCGGCAGGTACCATAAATATACAGGACAAGTCTGTCTATACAGCAATTGACTCGCTTCAATTATTTTATAGTGATGTCTATACTCGCACCAAAACAAATAGACACATACATGGATTCTATAAACAGAGAGTCGTTCGAGCTGGCAAATCGCCTTATCGACACAACAGAGGTACATGGGAGCGTGGACCCCATGCAGCATCTCATGATGCAGTCTTTAAATGTCATATACAAGGTTTGTTTTGGCGCGAGATTCGACACAATAGAAGATCCACAGTTTATCGAGTTGAGTGAGTTGATAGAGCGCACCATGTCTCTTGGAGGACTGGAGAACGACCTGGCCAGCTTTCTACCTATCCTTTCGATCGTAGACTATTTTGCTGGCTCGCAAGTGAAAATGAAGCGCTTTATCAAAACGAAACGGGATCCAGTATTCAAAAGGCTGCTAAAAGAAGCCATGCAAAGAGAGGGCCCTAATGTCGTTAAATCGCTTAGCGAGCAAAAGTATAATTTCAGCGAAGAAGAAAAGATAGTCCTCATGTGTAAGTAACATGTCAATATACGATGCATGTATAGTCAAATAACGCGATTGTCGTATTCAGGTGACATTATTGCAGCGGGCACAGAGACTACAGCAACTAGTTTATCATGGAATTTTGCAATTTTGTCTCATCATCCAGAAGTACAAAAACGAGCATTCCAAGAGATTGACAGATTCACAAAAGCCCATGGTCGTATCCCGCAATTCCACGAACGCCTAGAGGTTCCTTATTGTATTGCTATCATAAAAGAGAGCATGCGTTACCGACAAACTAGTCCTTTCGGATTACCACATAGTGTTCAGGAAGATGGTAACATAATATATTCATATACGCAGAATTCTTTTACGAGTGATAGGTCTAATTCGTGAAAATGTCTCATAGTTTTGATCGAAGACTTTGTTATCCCAAAAGGAGCCATGCTGATATCAAGTATGGATAGCATGCACCGAAAGCCCGAAAATTTCTCCAATCCTGAATCGTACATTCCTGATCGATTTTTGAGCAACCTCAAAACGATGCATGCTTCTGCGAATGGTAAGCTTACAGAGCGCGACCTTTTCAGTTTTGGATGGGGAAGAAGAATTTGTCCAGGAATATATTTGGTACTTGATTTCGCATATATATATATATATATGTGTGTGTATACTTGTTAATCTCTCTACTGTTTCTAGGCGGAAGCACAAATATTCAATGCTTTGGTGCAGGTTCTCTCAAGATGTACAATAAAAGCAGACGATAAGTTAGGCTTGCCTGATATTGACCGTATTCGTAGCGGTGGTCTCACAGCAATGACGCTACCGCACAAGCTAAAGTTTAGCAAGCGCTTCAACTGTGTTCCTGACAGTGACCAAGCGTACTAGTTAATTTTTTTTTCATTTCATATCCCTGCCTCTAGATAAACTTATATATATACATAGTGTTTTTAAATTTTCAAGTGATTTTGCATAGATGACGGAGCTTCTCTTTTTAGTGTGTGTCTTGTAGTGGGAATGATCAATAAACTATCATGCTTCACCGATTACGATGCGCTTACATAAAGAAATTTTGATAAAGCAACAGAATGTCTCAAGAGCTATAAAATCAAATCGGTATACCGTAGTATGCTGACCTTTGAACAATTAATCGATGTAATTTGAGGCCTTTGAAAGGCTGCTATTTTATGATATTAGCACTTTAAATAATGTTTGGTAACATTTCATATCGAAAAGTGTTTACTGCCATAGATACTTTATCTTGCCAAAAAGCAATCTATTTTACTTTGTGCATATTAAAAATATGTATAAAACTAATTGTTACCTTGTATAACAGTTTATATTTCATCCTGTGTAAGCTCATTGGAAACATAAATCTGCTCTAACTGCGCTTATATCAATAGTAAGTTCCTTTACTGATGTCCCCATCATTACTGGTTCTTCCGTTGGCTCCTCCATTCTAATATTAGGAACAGACTGTCTAATTTTAGGATAAAATACTTTGATAAAACGAACTTTAGTAATAACAAAAGTAAGTTTTGCTTGAATGATGAAGAACATGGTGAAGAACAATTGAACTGGCTACAAGCGATCTCAAGACAAGTTCTACATGCAAGCTACTATGTCAGATTACAATACCTTAGAATTTACAAAGCACAACTCGTAAATGTTTTGTGATTTACGCTTTTATTTAACGGGTTGATTGTGCCTTTTCGTAAAAAAAAAAAAGTACAATAAGCCTGTGGCTATTGTCTTGGAAGAGACCTTTATTTAAATTGTACACAATAACCACATTCTACTGCAGGTTCATAGAACATTATTATAAATACAATAAAGCATACTATCAGCTCATTCATATCATGAGATCATTCATAAAGCACCACAATAAATACAATAAAACGTACTAGAGCTCATTCATATCAGAAGCCGTATTTATTAATATACAATAAACCAGAGTTACATTTAAAAATTATAAATACAGGTGTTAATAAATTCAATTTTTTCCTCATCTTACACACTCAATTACTCTCGATATCAACAACAATGGCTCAAGAAAAAACATTCATAGGACTTGCTGCTTTGGACGAACACCTCAACTTGTGCACTACTCCGGCACATTTACGACTTTACAAGCCTGATCTTTCTGACGATCTCGGTCCGAGCGAATGGGTTTCCAGCCACGAATACGAGCTAATTAATTCCATTTCAAAGGACTCACACCACAGCAATGTGATTACTCCACAAATGTTAAGTACATTAAAAGAATTGCGACTTAGCAACCCTGATCTTCCGCCCTTTTGCAACTGTTACGAAATTGAAGATTTGCCCGATTTTCCTGTTGAATTTTCGGATGAAGAAGTTGAAAAATTAAGAGCTCGGGACAAACGAGATAAAGCATACCACATTACTATGTTGCACGAGAATAAGCCAGAAGAATTGGATCTATGTGAACTTGAACTTTCGGACAATGGCGACTATATTAAACTTATCAAGCCACACGAGCGCACTCAACACCTTGAACTATACCAGCCCGTCAACTTGACTGCTCCTTCGCTTGAGTATCTCTTAGAGAAACTACCAATGTTGAAATCCATCAAACTTGAAATAAGCTCTTCTAATGATGCTGAATTGCAAACAGAAAAGCCTACTAATTGGGACAGCCTAATCGCCGATTTTTGCATGAGTCTCGAGAATTTTGAGGAATGCAAAATTGTGATCAATTGCTCCGATTTTGAAGATTATTTGAGTCAAGTTAAAAATTGGGTCAAGGTTTTAGACGAAGTTGCTGGTTTGAACGAGAAAGGAGTTCCAGGCTCAACACTTCTATTTACAGAAGGCAGTAAAGAGAATGAATATTTTATTATATTGGAGCAGAACAATTCGTATTTCATGTTTGTCGTACCTAACTGCGATAAAGACATAAGCATCCAACAAGTCATTGAATCTACAAAACCATTTTCACCCGGTGCCATCCTTATATCCTATCCAGAGGAGTATAGCTTTTTGGGAAATTTTATAGACACGATCAAGGGCTTTCTGCAAAAACCAGCTACAACCACTTTGTCCAAGTTCATCGAATACTCTATCAAACCATTCTCGCTTGATAATATCAGGATTTTCGACGATGAGTTCTATGAAAAATTGAATTCCAAATCTGATAAGCCAAAAGCTAAAACTAGACACCAAACTACTTTAAATGATGTTGTCTCTATGATCAACAATGGCGCTAAAAGTTTACACTTGTCTAACCTTGATTTCTCTTGCCCCTCATTCAATGATCGAGAAATCAGCGAAAAAGAAATCCCTGTTGATATCCGTGAAATTTGGTTTGTAAACTGTGTGATTGATTCGTTGACATTTGGTGAAATGTTGGCAGCAACAGCAACAATTGATACTTTGGTATTTGTTAATTGTACTTTTATGGCGCAATCTTGTAACAAACTCGAATTTGACTTCGAGAGAACAAATGTAAATAATTTACTATTGTTTCAGTCACGAGTAGTTTACAATGACAGCACTCGAGTTGCCCCAACTAATTGTCATAAATATGAATATAACGTAACTAAGGATGGCATTCTTTGTCGAGAAACCTCTAGCGAATTCCTCATTTCGATCCGATTCCATGATTCGAAAAAGTTTTCTTTTAATATGGATGGGGAAGCCATGCAATATGAGGAGGACGAAGAGCACTAACTTTATATAACCCAACCTCCTCAAAGCAATAGAGATTTAAAATAGTCTCTTTTTATATGTCTATGGTATAACTTTTATATGCATCTTTCCTTTGAAGTAAGATATGCCTTTCCATGTTTATGAATAAACAGCTTTTTTTTATGCAAAATTATTACCTTATTCTTTGATATTTTCAAACCTTGCAAGAAATGCAACCTAGCCGATTGTCGTGTGTAGCAGTAGATAAAAATTCTCTATTTGATATATTGCTTTTAAATCAGCTAAATAGAACAACTAGTTCGATTGCCATTGGAAATTAGTCCTTACTACTTCTTCTTTCTTTAGATGGCTGTGCAATTGGATCAACACGATGCAAGACCTCAAAATAAATAAACCAACTGGATCATGTCATAGACGACGCAAATAGCAACACTCCTTCCGAAAGACCCCTGGACAGTTACCAAATGCTAAAAAAATATGTTTATTCATGTCCTAGGCTGGAGATCCTGTGAGATACAGCTTCTGAAGACAAGAAATTATTATTTATATAAAAAAGGAGCAAAATATTTACAAAAAACGAGGTATATGCATACGACAGTTGTTTTTAAGCAAGAGTAATCGATTCATAATTGGGAAGTGAGGGTGTTAGTGTACATGGAGTGCCCGTGCGTAAAGCAGTTGTGTATGATGGTACCCTAGATATATCAATACCCATCCATGGCAAGGGTTCGGGACTCATGTAATCTCTCTCACTGAAACTATTGCTATTGACAGAATTGGATGACAATGAAGATAAAGTTGAATGTGAATCGGATGTTGCTAGCAAAGCAGGAGGAGCAGGGGGAGGAGCAGCAGCAGCAGCCGATGGAGACACTTCACCCATATCAATCATATGGGCCAATGTTTCCACATTATAAGGTATGGATCGCCAGGCATCTTCATAAGCAGGCAGGACATTGTCATCGTCTTCGGGAAGCATCGGGGCTATAACGACAGGAATTGCAGCTCTCAATTCTTATAAGATACATGTTAGATTCATTCGGTTAAAGTTTGAAGTACATGATATATTTACCGGAAATATGACCGTCCGAGTTTTGCAAAGCGACGGCAAACTTAATTTTATGCTTTACCTGAATTAGCTCACCGCACATGTCGTAGGTGATATGATTGGATTCAGAGGGCACATGAAGCAGCTCGGTCTTTCTCCAATGTCCAGTAGCAGCATCCATCGACAAGCGATCATCACGGAGGTGGTTGATAACTTTTCCCTCGGTTTTATAATGATCCAAAGTAGAACAAGTGACATATTCTTTCAGCGAACAAGCAACAGATTTAATCTTCAGATTTGGCGCAATTGGTAGCAAGTCAAATGAAATTGGGATCGACTTGTTGGAGCAGAAAACTTTGCAAGGGATACTGATGTCGTACGCTACCTTGTTAGCCCAGACATTGGAGATTACGACAGATTGGCTCAAATCAAGACAGGATGGTAACATGAGTCTGGTTACTTTGATAATACGTTTGTCGACATAATTCATTGAAAATGCTGGTCTATCGCAATAAGCTTTCAAGCGGTATCGAACTTGCCCCATTTCATGATTTACAGATTCCGGTAAATTTCCCGGCAAAGGCAGCTCAAACTCCCATTTATACTGTCCTTGGCAAAGATGATGTGCCTTTTTCTTTAATTTTAAATATGTCCATTCTTTTTCGAGTATTTTACGCTCTGCCCTGTAATGTTTTTGATGAGAGCCCAACCCTATATTTGAAATAAGACGTTATTTGACATTGTTCAGGCGCCAATGCCATACACTCACCCTCAGTCCAATTGACACTTGTAGTGCCAGTAAATTTCAGGGTGATTGATTTTACTTTGGTTTGCTCATGACAGTTCAGTATGATACTACCTCTTAATATCACACCTGCCGACTCTTCTGCTGAGCCATGAAGTATTACTTGATCGTCGTCCAAATGAATTCGAAATTCAGGTGCATGTGTCAACTGCATTGGATGAACATTAAACATTGTGTTGTGCTTTTATAAACCAGAGATTACAATGTTGCTGGGAAAGGAGTAGCAGAAGAACAAAGACATTGAATTATCCTCTTTTTATATTCGTCAGAACCTTGAATTTGTTGGTATATAGATAATAGCTCCGAGCAAGTACCCGAAGAAAGATCCTTCTACAAATTAACTCATTTTTCAACATGGTGTAACTTGCATTTTCTGTCAAACAGGTACACAACACTTTTTCCAAGCATAGTTTATTAGATTAATGGTCCAAAAATGCGATTGCAAATTGCCATGCTTTATAAATTCATACAAGTACTTGTAAAACGTTTGTTCACGATCACGGCTAAATGATAGTAGCATTATGTATTAATTTCACCATTTTGGAACATTTTTTCTCTAAATTTGTTGGACATCGTAAACTGGAAATTTATTTCGACACCCAATCAATCACTCTATAAATAAGTTTTCGGTGCAAGAAACTTCAATCTACTCGTCCCTCCTTGATTCCTCTGTTTGATGATCTGATATTTTGCTCTGTGTATCGAACAAAGTAACACATAAAATGTCATTTTGAGCTTTTTAAAAAACTTGAACAGTATTCTCACGCAAATTTGAGATATATATGCATATAAAAGAGGCATTTTCTTTGCCATGTACTACCACACCTTTCACTACCATAACTGTCCCTACAACAATTCCTTATTAGTGAGTGAAGCCCATCAAACAATTATTGATCCTTGTGTACATTAAATGGTAAAATTATATGTGGAAAGAGTTGTCATTAATAAAAATCGGTTTATTTATTGGGGCATGGCTGATCGTTGATCAAGCATTGAGTTCCAAGGATAATTAGGGAGACGCAACATGTTTTGAACCATCATCATTTCATAATCGGTTTCTGGGTCTAGTGTTTCTGTTGTATTCCAAAACTCTTCAAATTCTGCATATTGACTCTCATCAGCCGGTCGTATCCATATCTCCTCTCTTAATCGCTTATGCTGTTGCCTGGGATTAGTATCTGTTTGTTTTTTAATTAAATTCCTATGGTTTTTACCCTTTCTCTATCTTCTTCCATTCTACGAAGTATATCTTGTTTTGAAAATGAGTCAATGGTAATTGATTGTGTTTGGCTTGAGCTATCAGATAATAAAATTTGTAAGTCTTCTCTAGCTTTTTTCCTATTATATCAGTTACCTTGATGCACACTCTATTAATGGCTTTTCTGCTTCCTCTAATTCACTTGCTTCAAAGTAATTTTTGCGCTTCCAATTATTTATAATCTACAAAAAAGTATTTAATCAATTATTAATCAAAGCAATGTAAAAAATCTTACCTTTTGTGTATTTGGTATGTTCAGTACTCCCTTTGGACCATTAGCGACAACGGCATGGATTATTCGAGGCAGATCTGGCCGTGTCAAGTCGATATAACCCGAGTATCTTGACTTTTGACTCGCCGAGAATATGGCATCCAGCACATATATTATATTCAACCTAGCGTTTAGTGACGCCTACATAAGAGATGATCATCATTCAACAAAATTAGGGAAAACAGATGCAAAAAGAACGAGACGATTTAATATTTGTTTATGGTTTTCTATTCAATTTTATAATTTACAGAAAATATACACCATCCAAACCCAATGCAACAGATTCATGAGCAAAGAAACAAAATTGAAGATTGTCTGTACAAATTAACAGTTACTCAACTCCATCCCTTGCCATAGATTTGCATTCACCAATGCACAATATGTGTTTCCTCACTCATAAATCCATGCATCTTTTAACAAAATATCCCTTCCCCCATAGTAGAATCAAATAATTTACACTAATAGTACTAAATCGAATCGATAAAAGAAAAAAAGACAACCTTACCTGTTCAAGCTGTTCAATAAGACAGTTATAGAGATCTTCACATAAGTTTCTATGTCGCATGGCATAAATGGCTACTTTATGTATAGACTGTTGTGAGGCATTGACTTTTTTCAAAAGATCTAGAAATGACAGACGGCATTCAAAGGGATCCGATTCTTCTGACATGATAATTTTTATGATAAAATGGAAAAAAAATACATTAAAAAGTGAAAGAAGCTCGCGAGTCAAAAGGCTCTGCTGAGAAAGCGATGAAAACTATTTTACAAACACCGCTTTAAGAGCCGTTTAAAATTTTCTATCAAGTTTTCATGAATATTACCATTTACAAGCAATGCTTAGTAGTATAGATCCAAATAAAACAGATATACACACTCGATTAGACTATGGCACTTCTATCGTAAAATTTTATTGGAAATATATCCTTTAGATCTATTATAATCATATTAAAAGGACTGCATTCGTGACCATTTTTGAGTATCCAGGATAATTTAAAAGAATGAAAAAAAAAAAAAAAAAAAATTCCTTCATTTGCCTTGAACTTGAATGAAGCTGACAATTGAGGTCATTTCCGAAATTTATAAGGGTAAACCCCTTGAATCCTTGAAAGAAGTCAATGTATCAAGAAAGGAAATTGATCTAATACAAGATATTTCAGCCTGCAAGCAGCTTCGTAAGCTCATTCTATCTCATAATGATCTGGAAGGTGAAAAATCAATCGCAGGCTTAAAGCAAGTCGACGAAATGATCCTTTTAAACCTTTCAAATAACAGGTTTAAAGATTTCACAGGATTTCAGCATTTTCAAAAACTCAATGGTAAGATTTACTTGATCCACTGACAGATTAGGTTAACATCACAATAGTCTTGAATGTCAGCCACAATGAATTAGTTCATATGAGCCCTCACATCACCCGTCTCAAGCAATTAAAAGCACTTATTTTGAATAACAACCAGCTGCTAGAAATAGAAAATATAGAACCTTTATTAAAACTAAATACTCTGGGTAAGTGGTATTCCTATTTGTTAAAATGGTGTTATTAAGTCTACATTCAGTCATTTCTCATAACAAGATTGATACTGCCCCGCGGTTATCTAGTCTTGCTGAACTAACCAAACTATCGGCTGCACACAATCTACTCACTCAAGTTCCTGATCTATCACACAACCCTTTATTAAAAGAGATTCGTTTGAACGATAACAAGATTACAGAGATACCCGAAACTTTACGAAATTGTAACGCTATCGAAATTATGGATTTTGGCAACAATGCGATCGCAAATTGGAAGGACATTGCTCCTCTTGGTTCGTTGTTGAAGCTTCATAGCTTAAATTTAAAAGGAAATCCTCTTGCAAAAAAGAAAGATTACCTTGAAAAGGTGAGTATATCGAGATTTAAAGTTATATCTGTACTTATATTCATGCCAATTAGATCCTCGATCTCGTACCTTCACTCCGTATCTTAGATGGAGAAAGATTTGATCCTAAATTTTTGGAGCGTAAGAAAAAACAAAGAGAGAATGTTAATATTGTCGAGAAGAAACAGCGTATGAAGCGCATGAAACTTCAAAAGGAGAAGAAGGAGAGGCAAGCTAATGGCATTATGGACGAAGACGGTGATATTAACATGGCTGAAACTGCTGCCGCCGTTGATGATAAAAAGAAACTTAAGATGAAAGGCACGGAAATCGCTAAAATCAAATCGAAACGATCAGTTACCAAAGCTGATGATGAGCCAGCATTGAAAAAGAAGAGGAAGGTTGATGATGAGAGGGATATGTTTTTTGTCAAGGCAGAAGACAAACCTGCTACTGAGAAGAAGGTCAAAGTGGTCAAGGCTGCTCCTGCTACAAAAAAGACATTGGCCAAGAAAAATTCCGTTACTAACACTGTTGTGACGGAACCTATTCCTGCGAAAGTAGCTGCTCCCATTGCAAAGCCACAAACAAAGGCACAAACAGGTGTAGTTGGGGTTATAGACAAATCAAAGAAGGTAAAGGCAGCTAACAAGAAGCCAACGGATATTGTTGCTGCCCTTGAGAGTGAAAACAAGAAGGAAAACAGCAGTACAGGCACTGGCTTAGATGTTGGTGGATGGGATTAAGCAAGTTTGTTTTAGGTTTTTATGTTTGTAAAAAGCAACAATAAAGGCTTACTGTAATGTTATCTTTCTACTATTTGTGTGGACCATTGTTCATCCAAAAATACGGTATTGATCAGTACAAAGCGGTACTTTAATACTTTCATGTTGAAGATCATAGTAGTTAATGCAAGCGCGTGTAATGTTGTCTATAGATCTGTATAGACCAAAACAAAAATTGTTTTTATGTTCTCAAAATCCTTCATAATATACGGTGCTTTTTATTTGTAAATATAACGCATTTGTAAGCCTAGAAAAACATTTTAACACTCTGTTGCTTTTCACCGTGACGTTGTGTGTTTGTTACATTATCATGCGCAAACACAATGTAATCTTGGCTTCTTTCGTGATTCCCTCGAGATCTTTTTTTTTTATTCGTACTATGCACAAAACCGAAGAAAATGAAACAGCAGTAATTTATAAAGAGCCAGGTCTTACACACAGTTCTGACAATATATTTTCTAGGTTAAACAAAAAGAATGGCTTCTTCACGATATCATCCCGCCTGTATTGGAGAAAATAAAAATACAACTCGAGGTAATAAATGATTATAACTATTTTAGCCGCCTTTAATAAAAGCCTCTATTCACATTCAGAAAAGTCAAACCATTTTAACAAGCCAAAGTAATCATACACATTTCTCTTCAATAACGTACTGCTAATCGAAAACGTTGATTACATAGCCAAAACGGACTATTTACCTCTAACACAGTGAGAATCTCATGAAACAATTATAAACAGTATACATCAGGTGCTAATCAAAAATGATTTAGGAATGAAACTATCAAAGGATTTATCACTCTGAGCGGATCACATATTACAAAAGCGGTATACATGTAATTTACAGCAAAAGAATTATGATGTTCATGTTGTATTCTTTGAATTTAGGAACTTCAAATCAAACTGGTTAATTATCATCAAGACACTCCCATCAAAGCTACAATTACGAACGAAGTACCTTATTTCTTGGAGCAGGTAAAAGCAACTTTGCACTCTAAATTGAGCATAAATTAATTGATGAAAAGGCACAACAAGCAATTAACTATATATCACTGGCTATGAATCGAGTAGAAACATTTATTATGCCTTCATACAAACAAGCTACTATTGAGGTATCTTTAATGAAAAAGATTTTTCATCGTTTTTTTCACTTATATGATGATATTAGCTTTTGGAGGACATGTATCAGTATGTGGACCGTGCACTCCATGCATTTGACTACCCAAATGAAGCATTTTTATTCCCTTATAAAGTGTGCCATCCAAAGGTATCGAAAATAACTGTAATGAGGCGACAGACTTGATATATTAAAATGTACACGTTTTAGTTTTTCAGTCCGCCTTTGAAGCAAGATCTTGTAATTGAGTTCTGCATCCAAGATGTTTATATTGCATGCAATATATATGCTCTTGATTACAATTTTTTAAAGCACGGCACAAAGGCAGGATCCGACAATCAGCATTTATTTGTGTAAGTTTCTTGATTGGAAAAGAACCATGCAAAAATTTACATTAAATGCATTGGAGTAGAACTTATAAAGATAAGCCTGTTATGATACTGGAAGGACTGAAATCACAAACACAATCGCCCACATTAATGGAATTAAAAGACACGCTAAAATTAGTGTTGGAGTGGTGTCAAACTTATAAGCAAATGTTGCTTCAAATTGAAGTGTAATTACTGTGATCTATTTTGAACAGCTTGAGAGCAAAAGCTCAATCAAATGGATAGGCAACGATTATAGATTTTATATACAGTATTCCTTTCATTGAAAATAGTATGAAACCATTGTATGTGTATTTAAATCTAGCAAAAACAGCATTTGTTTATATATGCATAAATAAATTAATTTGAATATAATTGTTCAAATTGACTCGTTTACAATCACAGTACCTTATTCTCTATGCTACAATCTGGCCAAAACAATTGCATGTGAATTCTTTGCTCTTGAGCTAGTCGATCCTGATTTTTTGTTCTCGCTGATAGATTTTGCGTATAAAGCATGTAATCGTTCATTCTCATAAAGGGCCTTGAATGAATTCTATTTATTTGTTTACAATTGAGCACAGCAATATACCTTTATATCGCATTATTTGTTTATAGATATAATTAAGGTATGTGCTAGTACGATCGAGGTATGATAGGATATGCTGCCATCTGCATCATTGGTGTAGCACCGCCAGCAAAGTTTGACACACATCGTTTCACTTGTCAGGGCAATGAGTACTGAGAAGTTTGCTTCCATATTTGTTCACATTAAGTGTTTTTAAACTTAAAATTGAAATAAATCTACATGATCTTGATGCTCCTCTCTTTTTCCTTTTTCTTTGCAAAATACATTACATATATACATACAAGAAGTATAACCATGATACAGCGCTGCATTAAGACTGACCCTGCTTTCCAAGAAGATCAAGAAGACTTACTAATGTCGTACCTAAATCCTGATTATATGGCACCTTCTACAGCTTCTCCTTCTCCAACCGCACCCAAATTCAGTTCAATTCAAGAATTAAACTATGCCACGGCAATAGCATCTTCGGGCTATGATCATAACGATGCAACTTGGTATTCTGCTCCTTCAACTCCTAATGATGATTTGTTTCGTCAGCATCAGCCTGCAACCACACCATGCTTTCATACTGATGTTTTGAATACTACTAACCTACAATTCGTGATGCCTAGCCATGACCAGATGCAACATCAATCAATTGCTGCCTACATGAGTGACACGACAATCAACATGGTGTGTTCACCGCCGTATTTTAATTTGCAACAAAACAACCACAATGTACAGCATCCACCAGCATCCCCAAGATCCTTAAGCTCTTATTCATCATCTTCTGACAGCGAACAGCCTAAAAAGAAGCGTGGGCGTAAGAAGCGAGATTCTAGCTATAGCGTGGCATCTTCAAGCAGTTGCGAAAGTTTAACTTCTTTTCCTCTTCGCCATAACTCCACTATCCCAACTGTCATTGCCCCTGCACCTGCAAAGCACTTGCCTTCTATTTTGCCTGCTGCCAGCAACAGCACTCATAGCCGAGAATCTTTTATGACGAAAAAGGAATTGTCGATAGACATAAAATCGACCCTAACTCTCAACCAACATACGAGTGGGTCGACTACCAGAGCCCCTGCCATATATCCTGTTGTCAATTCCAATACAGATCTACAAAAAGCTGCTACCATTATAAAGCGTCAGGAAAGATTGATAAAGAATAGAGCTGCAGCTTTACTCTCCCGCAAAAGAAAGCGCGAGCACTTGTCTGCACTAGAAGAGCAATGCACAGATCTTAGTAGTGCAAATCAAAGTTTGTTGGAAAAGGTTTCGCAATTAGAAAATGAGAATTTGGAATTGAAAAACAAATTGAATGGAAAGCAACAAACTGCCGGTTCAGAGAAGTCTAGTAGCGATATTATTTACATGGTAAGAGATGTAATTGTGTATAATGATTCGGGGGCATCGCTTAATATATTCTGGACTATGGATAGATAATTTTGTGCTACATGATTTTCATCGTTCCGTTTTCTTCATATTCGAAAGGACTAGGAGGTTTATTCACATATGCTAAATTAGCTCACAGTTTAACAACTACGAGGTATTGTATTCAAACGAATAAAGTAGATCTTAACAAAACAAACATTGACTGTGTGTTTGGTTCTTTAGGCCTCCCACTCTGACTAACACTTCCACTAGCTCGTCTTTCCAATTAAGGCCACATCGCGAAGAATGTACGTCCCAACGAAAAAAAAAGATCGCCTTCACAGCTCTACATTCAGCCGAACGTGTGAAAAGAGGCCGATTTCGAAGAGTATCGTCATAATCAATCGTTTAACATATCTGCAAAAAATGTATGCGCAACATTCGCTTTTCATTTACATACCGTAATATCTACTCTTGCCAGTAACTCCTTTCTTATTCAATAAAAAGCTCCTCGGTGTAACAAATAAGGTGACAATCATTTGCATTACAATAATGACATTGATACTTGAGGTAATTCAAAATAAAGTGTCAATCGCTGTCAATTTTTGCATTCATCTGTTTCATGTATCCCATTTTGTAATATGTAAGCTGCAAGCTATATGAAAATTGGTCTCAATTAAAAGATTTTCCAGCAAGTACAAAACGACAAAGCCAAAGCGTAAATTGCATTTATTAATCTGATCAGCTAAAAGCATTGAAATTATTATCTGATATATGGAACCTTTTCACCATTAAGTGCACTCAAGGATGCAATCTCGCATTTTGAGTTCACTTTTGGCATTTATAATCATAACATAGAGAGATGTGCAGGTTCTTTTCCTCACTTTTAGCATACTTTTTTGAGCTTTATGAACTTGAACTTGTAGTAAATATGTGTGGTACTGCACTTCATTCATCACTTTGAGATACGGACATAATTCAAAAGTAGCATAAATTCTGCTAGATGAAACGCTCAAGAGAGGATATATGTATATGATAAATTAGAGCTGTCAAATTTTTTCATGTACACGTTTTATCTGTTCGGATGGCTTATAATAAGTATATATAGTGTAAATTGAAGCACATCATTTGCCATAAAAAACAACACAGACTATGTGTTATTGTCTGATACAGCCATGATCAGGGCTATTGATACAAACTTTATTTTCACTAGACGACCTATATATCGATGGTTACCTAAAAAAGTTTTTGTAGGTTCATCACATTTTCTCGGGCCAAAAACAACACTTGATTTATTAGATTATTGATAACTTCCACCATAAATGGCAAGGCATGAAGGTTTACTTGATCGCAGCGGTTTCTATTTTATTGTTGCTGCAACAAGGCTGCTATAGCCTGCATTATACAAAGTTTATAACTTTTCAATAGGTCTTTGGATTCAAAAAGTTAAGCAAATGATAATATTTGTATATAATGACGCCGATTTACCTCGATAATAAAACCCTTGAAAAGTCAATCGTGCAAGTAGTGCCTGATGTATTGTGCAAGTGCAACAACTATATGTTAGATATTAAGTAAACGTATAAATTAAATGCAGACAAGACATCAATGCATCATAGAAAGAATTTGATGTTATACCGCAATGGTTTATTAACCACAGGATCCACTGGTTACGACTATCCATCTAATATGTCTTGTTATAATCTCCATAATAATTACATCTCTCACCCAATATTCAAAATAAACAGCCAAATACTATTAAAAGTTTTGTTTTAATACATTTGTACATGCATATTAGGGTGACAATGCGACATTGGATCATGATACATATTTGTGCATCAGAACAACTTTTTGATATATTTTTTTTTGGAAATTTCTTGTTAAAAAGAATAGGCCTAATACTATACTAATCCCGCATAATTATTTGTGCATTCAAAACTGATTTTTTAGTCGAAATACACAAGATGCGGGTAATTACATTATATTTTGAATTGGTTTCTTGACTCGAATATACATACTAACGTAAAAGTGAGATCGTATCTACTGGTATATCGCTAGCTTGTCAAAATGAATATTTGCTAATGCACTGTATTATAGAGAAAAAAATATCAAATTCTGTGTAACGATATATTGATCTAGAGTTGAGCGATAAAACTCTCGTAGTCATCTGATCTTGGCCTGGATACAAATACATGTGCATAGCCGATAGTGATCCATTCAGGCTACACAATAAAGCTTGCTTATGTATAAGCAAAAATATTAAACTTGATATAGCATGGATACATCTCTATATTGTTTGCTTTGATACAAGAATAATCGTTTTTGAAAAGACTAGATCCAATCTCAATGGCTGTATTTGGCATACATCTTGTCATACGGTAACTTTTGCTCCCATGATCAATTCTAAGCAAGTGTTGTTAAAGCAAAAAACTACTTATTGTTGCCAAGCAAAATCGGCTATGAAATCTTTATCGTATAATGGCATGATTTATAGTCCAATTAGTTTTATTGGCACTAATCACCTATTTGTCGATTTATTCGACTAAACTCAGTACCGTAACGATTCATAATATTCTAGATTGTGGCTCTTTACAGCCTAAGCGCTAAGCACTAAGTACTAAGCATCATGAAACAGAATAGCAATTGAAAACTCTTGTAATACTTTGTTCGTTTTGACAACATTATTGAATATGGACTTAATTTCAGCCCACACAGATAAATAAATCCTTTTTTTAGAGCATTTTCAGCAGTAGCACTCGCTCAAAATTGAAGATCTTGACCGACATCTTTCTATTATGTATTGGAACTAACAGTAGAAACTTTTATGGCGTGGACATAATATATTAAATGTTATGATGTAATGAAAGAAGGTAGGGATATAAACTCGTTGGAGAATTGTGCGCGTGTGTATGTGTATGTGTGTGCAACATGAGTAGGTCATTCTACATCATGTATGCTGGTCGAATACATTTAATTTGACGCGTCTCGTTATAATCGAACAATCATGCCTTCAATATGCGATTTCGTATGATGGAAAGCTCCTTTAATAAATAGGCCATGTTGTTTCATGGTTACCAGATGTCAAAAAGTTCAATTTTTGGGTACAGTCTCGTTTTGCATGAATCCCAGATGCATGCCACAAGGTTTAGCCATTTGATCATTTGAATATTCCATTTATGTTTAATAATGCAGAAGGAAATGATGGCAAATAGTGGCGATATATTTTAATAACTATTGTATTTTAAACATAAAGGGGTGGGGGAAATGAGAGCTATAATAGCAATAGCAAAATAATATGCGTGCTATTTCATTTAGGAGACTTTATTAATGAGTGGTTAGTCAGTGAGCAAAAGCGTTTTTGAGCCATTTTATTGGTGATATAAAAGATACACCCTGTGAATTTCTCCCCTTAGTCAGTTAAGGACGGGATAAAGGTTTCAAAAACTAGCACAGTACGTGTCGGCTGTTATATCAGCCTCGTTTGGGCTTGTTGTTGATGTAGTTTCTTGATCAATATATTTTTCTCAATGTTTATTTCTGGGCTGAAGGACGTTTACCAAAACTCCAGCAGATACAAGGGATGGGATTCTAAATCTAGATTACAAGAAAAACGCAAGAATTGTTCAGCTTACCCAGCGACTTTATCACTTAAAATTTATGCAACCCTTTAATTCATCGTAGCCCCAGAAAATGTTCTTTATTGTTTTTCTTTTTTTTTTGTATTTTTTATTTATTAACATTACTGACCTAAAAAGCTTGACCAGAGTACTGAACTGATCCACTATCAACAACGAAGAATTAAAAGAAAATGCATATTGAGTAAGGCGTTGTTTTTTAAATTTAGCAGCAGTGAACCAAATGGTTAAAATAAATTTAAGGTTTTACGACTGACTGATAAAATATGCAGTGTTTCAAATCATCATCATCATTTTATGGGTTAAAGGATTTTGCCATGTTTATTCATGCACGTACCTTTTTCGTTCACGTATAAATACCAACAAAAATTTACCGCATCTTTTCATTTTTATCTTCATTGACTTTAATAATCACAACTTTAACTACAATGCTCAACAAAACTGCAGCCACCGTTCTATTCGTCTTTGCTTTTCTCTTATCATTGGCAAGTGCTCTTGTTATCAATCCCAAGATTACCACTCCTAATTCAGGCACTAAATGGAGGGCCGGTCAAACTTATGTTGTAAAGTGGGAGACTACCTATAACGATGGTAATGGTAACCAAGTTCCTATTCCCAGTGAGTACAAGGGTACAATTAAGTTGGGTTACCTTGAGAAGAATGATCCTTACAACGAACACCTCAAATTCGGTGATCTTGCCAAGGGCTTCGCTTTGAATGCTGGCTCTCAAACCATTACTCTACCCGCTGATCTCGAAACCAAGACTTCGTATATTATCGTTTTGATGGGCAATTCTGGCAATGCTTCTCCCAAGTTCACCATACAAGCTGCTCGCTAAGGCGATTCAATATTCCTTTATTTGTACATCACACAGAAAAATAACAATCCAACCCAAAAAGAGAGGTGCATTTCGATGCACACAAACTACTAACCTTGTTCTTTTTTCTTTTATTTTGAATAAGCTTGTACTTCCTGTCTTGTATATTATATCTTATTCCCTTACACTCATTATTACATAGTTTTTTTTTCTTAATTCCCGCCTCTTTTTTTTTCTGTATATTCCTACATCCCTATACTTTTTTCAAAATAAAAACAATCGTCGTACTGAAATTTTGTCGTATAATGTGCATTGATCAGTTGTTGTCGTGGAAATAGTCATAATAAATCAGCAGCCCTGCCCGCTATTAGACGTAACGGCGATATCTTGGACATTTTAAGTCAATATTTTAATTTAATCTATAGAAATATGTATGCATACAAACATTTGCTCAGTTTCAAATGTACTTTTCATGAGGACGATCAACCGAATTGATTGCCTCTGGATAGATCATTCTCCATATCTGTACATTTCAGGGAAGAACACCCTTTATAATTAAAGAGATATGATGCGTGTTAAACCTTAAAAGATTACCAAGAGGAAGGAAATTCAGTCATTGAGGTTTTTTCTTTGGTCATGATAATGTGCTGCTAAAGCTTTGAAAGATAGGCCATGTAGGTAGTTACAAAAGTTCCAGTCTTTTGCCGTCATTTTAAAGAAAAAACCTAATTGGCCTTTTAGGTTCTTGCTCTTGACATAACTTTTGGTCGAAGAAACTGTTTGGGTAACTCGTATTATAAGGGTTCCGTACGGAAATGCGTCAGTTGACGAAGACTAAGACAAAAACGGCTGTAGCAACCCATCCATGACTCCTTTGGCCGTATCCCTCCCCCCCCTCCCTACCTTCCAAAAAAAAAGATTTGCACTGCAACTTTTGAAGGTAATTGAAAATTTTACTCGTGATTAAGTATCAGATAGCCTGCACTTTCGTTTTTCATTTATTAATTTAAAAAAAGAAACGAAAATAATACGTAACAGTATCGTTTAGGTGTAGAGCTAGGGCTGCAACTCCCGAATTACGTCGAGAACAAGAATAAAGTGCGTGATATATGCCATAATTCATTGGAATAAACAGTGCATCTTATCTAATTTTATCTCGATTATAATTAAATTTGAAGCAACTGTATGCAAATATCTATCCTGGAACCCTCAAATTTATGCAATCTCAAGTGGAAGCCTTGACTGGATTTAATATATTTTCATAATAAATGATTTGTTTGCCAATTCTTTCCAAGATTTAACTAGAACAGACCCACTGAGGCGAGCGGAGTGGACAAAGGAGCTAGCCTCGTTCACATAAAGCCCATCCGGAATTATGCTATCTGTTCATATTTTGGATTAAATTAACCGCTTCTACCGCTTGTTTATAAATGCCTTCAACAATTGCGAAGAACAGGCCCTAGTCTGCCAGCTTGAAAAACTATCCGTGTTAGGGATGGACAAGGAAAGTTTTTCAAATACATTTATAGCAGTAGCAGTTACAACAATTTAATATGTCGCACGCTTAGTAAAAACGAAATACTGGGAAAATATTTACTATGAAATCCTTTCTGAAAAATTAAAAGTTTGCCTGCTAAATAGGTTTATTATCTCTTACCTTTGAAAAAAAGCGAAGTATTATTTGATAACAAAAGTAGTAAGGGCGTTCGATCTTGGCATGGAACCAATTTTCTTGGTAGAAGATAACAAAGAAATTGAAGTGGCCCATGTCCAAAAATAATGAAGTAGACTTTCATTGTTAGTCAACATTCAATAGATTTGCGTCTGAAGATAAACATTTCTTTCGTGTATAAGCATAATGCCCTTCTCTTTTTTTTTTTTTTTTTTTTTTTTTTTTTTTTTTTTTTTTTGCAAGTATGAAGCTAAAAGATAAGAAATTCATAAAAAGAGAAATATTAGAAAGGTAATATGACTATAATAAAAAAAGAGAGCGGGTGTAGGGATAAGTGACCCGTCTCGAGGATGTTCAAAAACTATCTACAATAATTTAAAGACGACAATTGTCTCAGGTTGATCATGGCACGGTCCACAACGGATTGGTTGTCAAAATCAACTGTTTCAAAGAAGTTAAGCCATTTGGCCCGCCAGATGGCTGTGATCACGCATGTAAAGGCTTCAAAGGTAGACATGCGCAAGTTAAAGTCTAAGAGACGATATGTGGACCAATTTAACGACATTACGTCTTCGTATACTTTGGCCATATTGAGGGGTGCAGAGGGTACGAATACCAAGGAAAAGTAATTCCACCAGATTTCATAATGAGTAGGGCAAGTAAAGAGCATATGACAAGTAGTCTCCCGCATACCGCAGTAGACACACATTTCATCAGTCAAACGAAGAATATTGACTATGTTGGCTTTGGAAGAGACTTTGTTGTGGATCAGACGAAACTATAATTTACGAGCTGCACTAGGCATTTTGGTGTGAAGAAAAGAGGCCATTGTGAATCGATTCAAGTCAACGTGTGGTCGGGCAATTGGGGGGTGATCTCGCATATACATCGCACGAAGCTGAGCATTAGTCATGGACAAGACCGCTATACTTTGGTAGTTAAGCTTGTGAGAAAGGTAAGGAGTAAAATCGACGCCACCCGCAGATGAAGCCGGGAGAGCAGGTCCAGACGGAGGAGATAAACATATGTGGAGCATTGGTGTAAAGGTTAGAGCAGCTGAGCTTACGGCCTGCTTAAGCTTCCTAAGGAGTACAGGGTGAGGGCAGTTGACTTTTGGCGTAAAAAGGACAGACTCCCGAAGGCAAATTGATTCGAAAAACGCTTGTACCTGTTTTCTACGGATCAGATTATGATGAGTAATACTGGGGTCTGTAGTGTCCTGGTGGCAAAGTGAAGTCAGCGGTAGATGTAGCAGCGTGTCCATTGATATTTGACATGTATCCCAAGATTCTTCAACGAAGAAGGCATCGACGGACCGAAAGAGAGGAAGCAAGCAGTGTAGGCCGGATAGACGAGAACCCAAACGATAGTTTCGAAACAAAATTGGCAGCTGAGGGTAAGGAGTCCCGTAGGTCACTTGAATAAACGTGGATAATGTCTCTAGTAGGAAAGAAGGAATCGGTTGATTAACCTGATTATCTAAAAGCAGGGCACGAACATAGCGTTGTTGTAAGATGTGTTGTTGTACAGTAACATCAATAATGGATAGTCCACCCTGCGCTCCCAGCAGGTTTCGATGAAGGTATGTTGCAAGTATTTGCGCACTTTCAATAAAGCGCCATAAAAAGGAAACTTTTCCTCAACCGAGAAATTTTTTCAAAGCAGATGTATTTGCAACATCAATAATTTCGATCAAGGTACTGTTGGATTCCTTGGGGACGATGTAGGGAGTAATGACATCAAAAAATATATCGCTTTTTCGAGTGGCATACTTGGAATCCTGGGTCGAAGAGCGGGGTGCTAGGCCACTTTTAGGCTTCGACGATGTAGGTTTGGATCCGTTGGCAACTGTTTGCTGAGAATTGTGACAAGACAGGATTTTCCCCGCGGCTACATGAGACCATGAGCGGTGGGGGGGGGGGGGGCAAGTGATTTGGTACCCGAGGCTTTAGGGTGTATGACCAAGGTAGAGGTCTGTTTAATTGTGGAAGAAGACATGAACCAGCATGCAAAACGTCATAGGAAAGAAGTGGAGTAGGAGAACAAACACACAAAATCAGGATATCAGTACTACATCAAATATCAAAACCAAACTGACCACACCAGGATCCGAACTGTTAACCATCCGTTTGGCAACGGACGTTCCACACTTCGGGCCAACCACCAAGGCCTCCATTCTGTTGCAAGTGTAAATTAATTTTGTGATGGTGCTGATTGATCATCTGCACGTGATCAAAGTTTGAGCCAATAGATACCATATTCCTGAATCTGACGTTGAAAACTGAGAACGTCTCGTTTGGATATATACGTATATAGGATTGTGCTGTATATTTGAAGTAATTCGGACTTTCTTACGTTTAAATTCTGTCCAATGTACTCAATTGCTATTCTATCGCCTGAGATGCCATACCATTTTAGTTATTCGACGTAATTTACACTTAAACAACAGCAAAACAGTTGAATTAGTCTCGGGAATTGATCTGTTTACTGCAAGGAATTCCAAACAGCACCGCAGAGCATCGCTTCTCTTTTTTTGTCATACAGACATGACAAAAAGAAGACATTCTGCCCTTATTGAGTCTCCTGCGTCCTTAGCAGTAGAAAAAACCTTATACAAGAATACAATTGAAAAGCAGGTTTAAAAAAGCTCAGAAAAGAAGTAAGCGTGTCTAAAGAAACTATAGGACAAAAAAAAATTTTTTTACCGAGCAATCTGCTTTATTATATCAATTAGATAGAAGTAAATGAGGTATACCCATATTTCTAAATGCAAAAATCAACCTACGTTCTGATCTTTTTTTATTATGTAGCAACAAAGAAAAAAGCAGAAGAAAGGCGGCACATTTCATAAGAACCGATACTTTGCTGGGTATTTATTAGTATACACTAGGCTCTACTGTTGTATCAATTATTTGCATTTTATAGTTTGCTGAAAAACAATATCGTCTTGAGCTCGAAAAAAAAAATCATTAATCAAGATAAATGGTGGGTAGAACCTCAAAAAAATAGCTACTCAGTTTAAAAAGGTAATTTTCAATTGATAAAAATGATCTCTGATGGCTAATATAATCATTGCTTTTGCATATAATATGTCATTTTACAGTGTGTGAAAAAAAAATTGAGAGTAAATGATAAAGGTCATGGTGATTGTGATAGTATATATCAGGGTTTCTGGTAACAAACCTTAATTTTTGATAAAAGCTAAGTTTCTGAGAGAAGAGGAGTGATTGCTTTGTTTCATTCATAGTGAAAATACAAAGAGAACCTGTTGTGAAGCTATCTACATCATATCTTTAAGTTCAAGGTATTCTTTAAAAAAATTTGTAGTTGTCTATTGATAACATCTGTAATTCAGGGTGTAAGTGTGTCTGTTGACTTTGGATCAAAAACCTTTACTTAGATTCAGGAATGGAGAGCAACGTTGAGGATTAACACATTCATGTCCTTGGGATTTCATAAATTTCTATGCATATAATTTTTTATGAATGGGTGTGTTATCCTGGTGGCAAATTGTTTCCTTTTCTCCGGCACTTTCTTATACCTTCAGTAGATCTGGTGTCTTTTAGATCAGGAGGTCTTGCCAAACAAGCACCAATCTGGGCTCTCTATATCCAGTTGCGCAGTAGAACAGCTATTTAAACCTGTGCCGTCTTTTCTGTAATATTGGAATGGTTCAAAAGTGTGTGTCTGCAAACCCAGCGTAGATTTTAGGCGCCGGAAACTTTAGTGTGTTATTGTCAGAAAAAAGACGAGAACTGTAAGAAAACAGTGTTTAAAGATCTCAAACACAAAAACAAGTAATTCAAAGTAGTGCATTAGACTATAAGACATCTTTTGATTACATATTCGCATAGTTTGGAGCAATTTTTTGTACTTTTTAAGTTGTCATCAGTTAAACGCAACGACTTTTTGGACTTTTTCGGAAAAGTATTTTTCAAAATCGGAGCGTGAGATTGTCAAGCCAGTTACAGACGTGCGAGTACTACCATTAGAAAGCCAAGAAGCGCAGCATTTGAAAAAGATAGGTTAAAATTGTTTTTCTATTGAATTGGATAAGCTATTGCTTCTCAAAGCTAATGCTTTCTTCAAAAGAAAACACGATTTTTTCTTTGATAGCGGAGATTAAACGCATCCAAAATTAGGAAGGAAAACTTCTTTCAAAAACTCCATTTGGACAATTAGAAACCAAAATTACTTCTTTGAGGCAAGATATCATCCTCTGATACTATGCATACCCCGGCTATCAGTCTATGATAATAGCTGTATTTCTGGGTGCTCTACAAGATGGTATCATTTCATAATTCCTGTATGCTTATGGAAGGAGTTCTGCCGAAAAACCTCAAAAACAGATTAAGAGGAAAAAATCAACATTTTGCTTAATCAAAGCTCATTGCCAGTCTTTCAGATCATGGAATGGTCTACAACGATCATTTTCCTCCAATATATGTTATAGTAAAAAGCTGCATTTTTGAGGTCAAAATCGAGGATAATGCATAATCAATGATTTTGGATGCGTGGATACAAGGAAAAAATTTGAAAAATTCGTTCTTTTTGCTTGGAAAAAAAAATCGTGCTCAAATTGCGCCAAAATCATATATAATGTAGTTTTTCCCCAATGGATACTATTTCTGGTGTTTTCAGGGCACTTTTGTTTATAAAAACAATCAAAAAATGGCACACAAGGCTATAGTTCTTGCTTTTAAGCTGTAAAAATATCTATCTGAAGATGATATCATGTCAAGAATATTTTTAGTACATGACACAGCTCCATAAAGTAAGTATTTTTGATACCACAAGTGTACCTTTCGTCATAGTAATATGATAAAACAGGTATGGCTCATCGAGCTGGAAGCAGAAGAAGGTAATTAATGAACACAATATTTTGCTGTAATGGCCCCTTGTGTGATTTATGAATAATTCATAAATTGCTAATTGCTAGTGACAGAGAAGCCCTATTATCACTGTAACTCGTAATAAGGCCTAATGTCAGTTCAAGAGTCCCTTTTTTTGTAATTCTAATGATGGCCAAGACCTCCAATATTTTGCATCATATAATATTACTTTTTCTTTTTTGGGAAATGTTGGGCGATCTACGTAAGATTACTATAATAATAGTTCCAGTATCGAAAATGACATCGTAAACGTCTCAACTAAAGTCGATCAAAAGAAAAAGCACAACTACAATGCTTGAATGGCAAATTCCATTTTTGAAAAAGAAGACGATGAAGAAGAAGACGATGAAAATGATGGTAAAGATTATGATGACGATGAATAGTTTTCTTTATTTATCAAGTAACAAATCTTTTCACAGAAGGTAATTGAAGGATTGTGGATGAATCTGGAAAATAATTGTTTTGACCAGAGCTGGTAAAAAACCGGGAGATTTATTTTCGAAAGCTGGGCAAATTAATTTCAAATATCCTGTCAAACTAGTTTCGTTTTCCTGGGGAATTTGATCTTCAAAAGTGTCAAAAAATTAGGTAAATTGAAGAAGGTGGTCATCAGACTCCTTTTGTAAGCAACTAATTTCCTCAAATTTTTGTTCGCACCACTGATGTTACTATCAGTCTCATTCATCATGAAGGCACTGAAGACCCTGATGATAATTTCGAGTTGCCGGGTGAAATGCAATCTGAACTTATTCAGCGTTTCGCCGTTCATGAAGACAGTGTTTATACTAGTGTTGTCACCAGGGTTGTCGAGTAGGTCAAGAATCATCGTTAAAATTCATATAAACATTCCAGTGTAAGCATCTGTTTCAATTGATCACCTCACCTCCTTTATACAATCTTGAAAACTTCATCATTAAAGACAGTGAACTGTATACTCACTAATCCCATATTGTACTTGGAGGAATAGTACATTTGATATTCATGATAACTTTTTTCCTAATGAAACTGAATGCATTATGATTAACTTTCCAATCAAACAAGTCTTTATTAGTAACCAATGACTTTTTTAATTTTAAGGATATCGCTTTCACGAATCGACATGATTTTTTTTTAGCTTTTGCGATGTGCTGTATTTGCGCTTCTAGTTCAATGAGGTTGCTAAATTGACTAATAGAGTCCATGTCGGAGAAATTACGATCCAATTTGAATCGTCTAGCGATCTTGTAAAATGCTTTACATTTATCATCAAAATTACTTGGAAATACTGTGGATTTGACATAAAAAAATCGTGATAAAACTTGTGGAAAGGTATGTTTGTTAATAATAATAATTGAATATCCTCGCTATTTAAGTTCTTTTGACATAGTTTTAATGTGCATTTGAATTAACAAAGAAGAAAAGAAAAGTCCCCCGCTATAAAAATGTTCTAGGTACAGCAGCTATTTAACCTTAATTGGTAGTAATACCAAGGTTGTTTCAAATCTACTCATCTCTCATATTAAAATGATACAAATCGCAAAAAATAGTCTCCAGCGCTTAAAAGGTGACCGTACTGCTCACTCAAGATTTAGTATTCCTCTTAGATGCAATGATTCATCTGTGTGTTCTTTGAGGCCCAGATCTCCTGGCGCAAGACTTATTCTTTGGGATGAAGCATCGATGATCAGCCGTGATGTTCTTGAAACAGTAGACAGGGCATTTAAAGATACCATGAAGCAAATAGACGAAAGACAGGCAGATGTTCCCTTTGGAGGAAAAAATATTGTATTTTGGTGACGATTTTCGTCAAGTTTTACCTGTTGTTCCTCATGGCAGTAAAGAAGAAATCATTCAAGCATGCATTCTGATGACCTCAAACCTTTGGCCGCAAGTACAAGTACTCAGCTTAACAACAAACACGAGTGTTCAACAAGCCATGTCATTACAAAATTTTGCTTGCTATCGGCAATGGCTCCTTCCCTATTCAGCCCACAGAAACATCGATCCTGCTCACGGTGTTTGTAATGGTACAAGGCTTATTTGTCGAGCATTCACAAGGAACACTATCCAGGCTGAAGTTGTGCTCATACCCAGAGTTACGTTAAACTCGATAGTTGAGCAAGTCGGCGTAGAATTTAAGCGTTGTCAGTTCCCTGTTAGACCAGCTTTTGCCATGACGATAAATAAATCGCAAGGTCAAACTCTGGACTTTGTAGGGCTGTATCTTCCTGTGTCAATTTTCTCGCATGGCCAATTATACGTTGCTATATCTCGAGTTAAAAGGCCAGATGACATCTGAATCATCATCAACCCCAAGCCAAGAAGGAGAATATACATCAAACGTCGTCTACACTGAGATTCTTCAGAATTAACCAACTTCGGGGATTTAAACAAAAAAAATACCAAATAATCATAATATATCATATCTTTATACAATTCATAAATGTTATTTCCACTTATTGTTTCTTATTTCGTTTGATTTAACATTGTGTTAAGTGGGACAGCCCGCTGCAGGCGCGAACTGTGCACCCCCCCCAATGAGAACGAAGATCGAAAAATATCGCCGTAGTTCGGGGGGGGGGTGTATAAAAGCTCGTTTAGAATTAAAATCCAACGAGGAATAGAGTTTATAATTACTTTGTTTGGTTTTTTAGTTCCCATTCAAGTTTCGGATTTTTGAAAAGTCGGCGTTAAATCAAGTATATCTCATTTTAAAAACTAATTAAAAATATACAGAAGCTTTAGAAAACTATAAAAAAATATGTGCGTATGCAACAAAGCGTGAAATAAATGGTCGTGTATTTTGATTTGAAATAAAAGCTTTTTCAACAGAGTAAATCATGTTGAAAGTCGGGAGAAATAGCTTGAATCAACCAAATTAGGAGATTCGAAATCCAAAAAAGGCGATTTTTTAAGCTGAACACTTCGTTCTGTTTAATAATATGTTAATATGTTGAACCAGAAATTTGACTCTATTCCACAAAATGTTCACAGAGATAATGTAACGTTCGAAAATAACTCGTTTAAGAAAGTATCAGTGTTTTTTATCTTGTACGACGAAAGGCGCTAAAAATGTGTAGTGCGAGCATGAAGAGTTTTTTTAATCAAGTAACTATTTTTCTAAATCTTTCTAACTATATTCGTCTATACTATTTAAAAACCAGAAAATTTTATACACATTGATGAAAAAAAATAGTAAGACTATTCGCAAATCCTGGAAGATAATAAAAAAATGGCCAAACAGTAAGTCTGGCTACTAGATTTTAGCAGAATAGGTTTTAAAAGTAAGTATTTTTATGGTTTCTTGCATTGAATTTCCCGCAATAGTTGACTTTTTAATTCACTTGAGTGTATTAATCTAGCACCTAGACATGCAAATCTGAAGCAAAGGGTATGATAGCTAATTTATAATTACATTTATTCATTTTATTAATTAATTTTAAAACCGTAAGAGCTACTAGATACAACTAGATCTCTCAAGTAAATAACTTTAATAAAAACCTATGGTTCGGTCAAGCTCATACCAATGATGATACCAATAGAGGTACCCACACATGTATACACTATTTTCAGAAATTATTCGGTTTATTTCTGCACGCTATTTTTTTTTTTTGCACACTTTTAAAAAATACGAAGAGAACGTGCTGTAAAATAAGCTATCTATATCATATCTTTAAGTTCAAAATAGTCTTTAAACGATGTGTGCAGAAAGTAAAACAAAAAGTGGGCAATTTTTTTCTCAGCTTGTGCGAATAAGTTTTGAAAATAGTGTACAGTATATATAGAGATTAGCATTTGGTAACTGTCCAGAGGGCTTTCGGAAGGGGTGTTGCTATTTGCGTCGTCAATGACATGATCCAGTTGGTTTATTTATTTTGAGGTCTTGCATCGTATTGATCCAATTGCAATGCCATCTAAAGAAAGAAGAAGTAGTAAGGACTAATTTCCAATGGCAATCGAACTAGTTGTTCTATTTAGCTGATTTAAAAGCAATATATCAAATAGAGAATTTTTATCTACTGCTACACACGACAATCGGCTAGGTTGCATTTCTTGCAAGGTTTGAAAATATCAAAGAATAAGGTAATAATTTTGCATAAAAATAAAGCTGTTTATTCATAAACTTGGAAAGGCATATCTTACTTCAAAGGAAAGATGCATATAAAAGTTATACCATAGACATATAAAAAGAGACTATTTTAAATCTCTATTGCTTTGAGGAGGTTAGGTTACATAAAGTTAGTGCTCTTCGTCCTCCTCATAATGCATGACTTCCTCATCCATATAAAAAGAAAACTTTTTCCAATCATGGAATCGGATCGAAATGAGGAATTCGCTAGAGGTTTCTCGGCAAAGAAGGCCATCCTTAGTTACGTTATATTCATATTTATGGCAATTAGTTGGGGCAACTGGAGTGCTGTCATTGTAAACTACTCGTGGCTGAAACAATAGTAAATTATTTACATTTGTTCTCTCGAAGTCAAATTCGAGTTTGTTACAAGATTGCGCCATGAAAGTACAATTAACAAATACCAAATTATCAGTTTTTGCTATTGCTGACAACATTTCACCAAATGTCAACGGATCAATCACACAGTTTACAAAACAAATTTGATCGATATCTACAGGACTTTCTTTTTCGCTGATTTCTCGATCATTGAATGAGGGGCAAGAGAAATCAAGGTTAGACAAGTGTAAAATTTTAGCGCCATAGTTGATCATAGAGACAACATCATTCAAAGTAGTTTGGTGTCCAGTTTTAGCTTTTGGCTTATCAGATTTGGAATTCAATTTTTTATAGAACTTCTCGTCGAAAATCCTGATATCATCAAGCTTTAATGGTTTGATACAGCTTTTGGCGAACTCGGACAAAGAGGTTGTAGCTGATTTTTGACGAAAGCCCTTGACCGTGTCTATAAACTTTTCAAAAAAGCTAGAGTTGTCTGGAAAGCTAGAGTTCTCTGGATAGGATATAAGGATGCCCTTGGGTGAAAATGGTTTTGTAGATTCAATGACTTGTTGGATGCTTTTGTCTTCAACGCAGTTAGGTATGACAAACATGACACACGAACCATTTTGCTCCATTATAATAAAATATTCATTCTCTTTACTGCCTTCTGTAAATAGAAGTGTTGAGCTTGGAACTCCTTTCTTGTTCAAACCAGCAACTTCGTTTAAAACCTTGACCCAATTTTTAACTTGACTCAAATAATCTTCAAAATCGGAGCAATTGATCACAATTTTGCATTCCTCAAAATCCTTGAGACGCTTGCAAAAATCGGTGATTAGGCTGTTCCAATTAGTAGGCTTTTCTGTTTGCAATTCAGCATCATTAGAAGAGCTTATTTCAAGTTTGATGGATGTCAACCCTAGTAGTTTCTGTAAGAAATACTCAAGCGAAGAAGCAGTCAAGTTGACGGGCTGGTATAGTCCAAGGCATTCAATGCCCACGTGTGGCTTGATAAATTTAATATAGTCGCCATTGTCCGAAAGTTTAAGTTCACATAGATCCAATTCTTCTGGCTTATTCTCGTACAACATAGTAATGTGGTATGCTTTATCTCGTTTGTCCCGAGCTCTTAATTCTTCAACTTCTTCATCCGAAAATTCAACAGGAAAATCGGGCAAATCTTCAATTTCGTAACAGTTGCAAAAAGGCGGAAGATCAGGGTTGCTAAGTCGCAATTCTTTTAATGTACTTAACATTTGTGGAGTAATCACATTGCTGTGGTGTGAGTCCTTTGAAATGAATTTAATTAACTCGTATTCGTGGATGGAAACCCATTCGCTCGGATCGAGATCGTCAGAAAGATCAGGCTTGTAAAGTCGTAAAGGTTTCGATTTAGTTTGCAATTCGATGTGTTCGTCCAAAGCAGCAAGTCCAGTGAATATTTTTTCTTGAACCATTGTTGTTGATATTGGGAGTAATTGAGTGTTTAAGATGGGGGAAAAACTGAATTAATAGCACTCGTATTTATACTTTTCAAATGTAACTCTGGTTTATTGTATATTAATAAATAAGGCTTCTGATATGAAAGAGCTCTAGTACGTTTTATTGTATTTATTGTGGTGCTTTATGAATGATCTCATGATATGAATGAGCTGATAGTATGCTTTATTGTATTTATAACAATGTTCTATGAACCTGCAGTAGAATGTGGTTATTGTGTACAATTTAAATAAAGGTCTCTTCCAAGACAATAGCCCAAGGCTTATTGTACTTTTTTTTTTTTACGAAAAGGGACAATCAACCCGTTAAATAAAAGCGCAAATCACAAAACATATGCGAGTTGTGCTTTGTAAATTCTAAGGTATTGTAATCTGACATAGTAGCTTGCACGTAGAACTTGTCTTGAGATCGCTTGTAGCCAGTTCAATTGTTCTTCACCATGTTCTTCATCATTCAAGCAAAACTTACTTTTGTTATTATCAAAGTTCGTTTTATCAAATTATTTTATCCTAAAATCAGACAGTCTGCTCCTAATGTTAGAATGGGGGAGCCAACGGAAGAACCAGTAAGGATGGGGGCATCAGTAAAGGAACTTACTATTGATATAATCGCAGTTAGAGCATATTTATGCTTCCAATGAGCTTACACAGGATGAAATATAAACTGTTATACAAGGTAACAATTGGTTTTATACATATTTCTAATATGCACAAAGTAAAATAGATTGCTTTTTCGCAAGATAAAGTATCCATGGCAGTAAAATCTTTCAATGTGAAATGTTGCCAAACATTATTTAAAGTGCTAATATCATAAAATAGCAGCCTTTCAAAGGCCTCAGATTACATCGATTAATTGTTCAAAGGTCAGCATACTACGGTATACCGATTTGATTTTATAGCTCTTGAGAAATTCTATTGCTTTATCAAAATTTCTTTGTGTAAGCGCATCTTAATCGGTGAAGTATGATAGTTTATTGATCATTCCCACTACAAGACACACACTAAAAAGAGAAGCTCCATCATCTATGCAGAACTACTTGAAAATTTAAAAACACTATAGAGATCATCCAGTAAATATAAATTCTTTGATTGGTATAGGGTTTCATTGTGTATATAACTGAAGGGTGGAAGTCATTAGCCATACTTGACTCACTTTGTGATTATTAATATGATCTACATGATAATTTTAAGACTTCGATTAATTGGCTAAATATATGCTATTAAACAGACAAACTTCGCTAATTCAGGAGCTAACATAGGTGAAAGTAGCAAATGCCATATAATCATCATGATGACAATCATGGTACAGTACATTTAATTTGCGTAAAGTCATTTCCTCGGTGACTAGCAGCACTGTATAAAAATAGTGGTGAAACAACAAAAAAAAAAAAAAAAGCCAACTGCTCTTTGCTCAATGACCATGATTCCAACCAACAGCGAGCCAGCAAAGCTTGAGATTCGACAGCGTAGTGCAGGAACTACACCTGAAAACGTCGTAATCCTTGATTCAAGTGATGAGGACGAGGACCAAGACTTGGACCGAGATAAAAAGCTACTCAAAAAACTAGATTGGCGTATTGTGCCGTGGGTGTTTTGTTTGTATTTTTTATCTGTCGAGGATCGTTCGAATGTTGGATTTGCGATGACTATGAATAAGGATGAAGGGCATACGTTGATGGATACAGCAGGATTAACAGCCCAGCAAAACAACATTGGCCTTGGTCTGTTTTACGTAGCTTATATTGTAA
>MU619336.1:21566-54101 GCA_025201805.1 Parasitella parasitica | reverse complement strand
TGTCATTCGCAGACAATCCTGTTGCACAGAAATTACTCTTAAAACAGCTTACCCGGCTTGGGTTCCAAGTGGAGTGCGCAAACAACGGTCTGGAAGCAGTGAATACATGGAACAATCAGCCAGACGGGTACTTTGTCATGGCTTTTTTTGATCATCACATGCCCAAGGTAATATACAGATGCAATTAAATTTTGTTTGGATTATTACTTAGCAGTGCTTTTTCTACATTTAGTGTGATGGCGTTGCTGCCACCAAGCAAATCAGAGAAATTGAAAGAGAGGAGGGTAGAAAAACGAGATTCCCAATTGTTGCTTTGACAGCTGATGTGCAAGAGAGCGCAAAACAAATCTGTATGAATGCGGGTATGGACGAATACCTTACAAAACCATTAAATCAAAAAGTATTGGCAGAGTCGCTAAGAAAGCACTGCCGCTCAACCACCACAGAAGCTACGACAGCAACAACAACATCAGCACCCTCGCCATAAATCAACTACCATCGTAACATTACGTATATATCTCAATAATAATAATAATAATAATAATAATAATACTAAGACTAATAATAATAATAATATTGTATCAGAATCATTCCCCCATCCCAGACAAACAAGATATACGTATATTTGCATTTCAGACAAAAATAAACTTGATTATCTGTAACATCATAAAAATGAGCAAGAGTAACCATATGTGTGTATGCCAGCCGTCAATCTTGATATAGTATCAATGAGCCCATGCGGTCACAAGAGCACGAGCTGTGCTTATATTAAAAGGTCATTTTTGCCATAAATTACCTTCTCCTTTGCTACTCTTCTCCTCTTTTTATTTTATTTTTTCGTTCTTTCTTATTCCCATTTTTCTTTTCTCCATTGTATGCTGTAGCATTATACATGACCATATCCTTCCAGTTTCTATTTGCTTATATCCTAGGTGGGCTCACTCTCATTCCACTCAGCGTCATTGCATTGTACATTGTCTACACTGTCCATGACAAATTCTTTGCATACACTCAACAGATCGCCGTTGAAAACAAAAGGCAAGACAAGGCCGAAAATGAAAGCAGTACAGGGCACCTATATAAGGTGGGATGGCTAAAGGTATCTCGGGATGAAGACCAATCAACACCGGATGCCTCAATTGGAGACATGGTCAAAAACTATATATCTGGAAAAGCAAGCAAAAGGGAAAATGCCAATATTTATTTCTCAGTTCTGAAATACAACATGCTTTACTTGTACGACTCTGAGAAACAATTGGACTGTAAAGGAGTTATCAACCTTTGCAACCACACCGTTGCAATGCACCCGCCCGGACTCCAAGATTACGAACTCTACAGCAAACCGCACTTGATCAAACTGCAGCACAAAGACTCGACATACTACATTAATTGCCATAAATGCATCGACAAGGAAGATTGGTACTTTGCTTTCATTCGTGCGTCGAAATCAACGTTGCTTAGAAACAAAGTCATGCATGACAATACTCATTTTGATCAATCCGCAATGAATCATTTGATCACCATGGTGCACAGTGACGAACATCATTTTCAAACGCAATGGCTGAATGCTATATTGGGTAGGGTATTCTTTGGTGTGTATCGCACACAGGATATCAAGGATGCCCTCTACAAAAAAGTGATTACAAAGCTGGACAAAATCAATGCGAAAAGACCCCCTTTTTTGGGTGAGATTACCGTTCGATCTGTAGATCCAGGTCACTCACTGCCCCGTTTCACACAGCCAAAGCTGCTTGGTCTGAGTCCTACAGGCGAACTCACTGCGGAAGCGCACATGCAGTATGATGGAGGGTTCCGAATTGAAATCGAAACCGTTCTCAAGTGGAAGTACTCTGATTTATTAAGGCCACTTACAATCGACCTCGTACTGGGCATCACACTGAAAGAAATCCAGGGTAAACTGCTGATCAAAATCAAGGAGCCTCCTACAAACCGATTGTGGTATGCCTTTCATGAATGTCCCAAGATGGAGTGGAAGGTAGAGCCTGTCGTGTGGGAAAAGCGGGTTGGCTATTCTGTGGTGGTCAAGGCCATCGAAACCAAGATACAAGAGTTTATTATGGAGACCATGGTCTTGCCTCACTTTGATGACATTACATTTTTCCCAACGGATGGGGTTGGAGGTATTTTTGAGATATCACCGCCACAGCTGAACGATGGACCTTCAGGGCAGAAAAACAACAACAGCAACAACAACAACAATAACAACAACAATGCTGCTGCTGCTGCAGCATCGCATCAAGATAATGTTTCAGCATCGCCTCCAGTCAATTTTAAAAAAGCACAGAAAGATAGACATAAAGCAGATGAAGCACTGCTCATCACAGCAAAATCATTTCCTGAGCTATTTTCCAATGTCCCAGATCGAAGTCAACTGCCTTCCAAGCTGCGCAGCTCTCTTGACAAGGACACTGATATTATATCCAATGCGAGTGCACCCATATTATTACAACAACAACAACAGCCAGATACCCACTACAAAGACTCACATTCCCCCATGTTAATACCTGCTGACAACGAGCATCCATCATCCACGGGTCAGATTGCAATTCACAACCCAAACAACAATCACGACCCTTTGTATTTGTCTACATCACCAGACGATTCGCTCTTGAGCTCATCACCTTGCTCACTCGGAGAAGATCGTACCATATCTCATGTATTGGCCGAAGATGCGAGTATCATTGTGACACCATCTACATCCTCGTCGCTGACATGTGATTCGTTATCAAACATACAGACCACCTACTCACAAGGTAGCGCCACCAGCGATAATAGTTCTATGGACTCCAGCAGTGCTGCGGGTAGCCATAATCACCAAGTCAGACTTAGGAAATCTGCCTCCTTGGCTCTCCTTCGTCCAAAAACAGGAGCATCTACAGCAGTGAATGTATCACCTGCTATGGCTCATAAGGTACAGCAACAACAATCCACATCCACATCCACATCCACATCAACTTCCGCATCAACAAAAAAGAAGAAAATAGATCCAATCTCTGTAGCTGTAAAATAGTATAATAATTAATGTATATCCAATGTATAAAACAAACGCTTTTTTTTTTTTTTTTTTTTTTAATAATAATAATAATATATACATATACATTACTATTAATTATTCTTCCTTGTTGTTCTACAGCATGTATTTATATAATATGCATATGCGATAGCTCATAGCAAATGTACATAGATATGGAGGATACAGATTGATACAAATGAGATTTCAACATGTGCATATCTAACGAAAGATGCATCTTGAAAAAATGATAGGCGACACATACACACACACTCTCTCTCTCTCTTAAACTATGTTGGTTGACAATTCTTAGCATAATTATGTTTAATTTAGAATGATTCGGCTTTTATTATTATTATTGATATATTTGTGGCAAAGATGCTCAAAAGTTTAAACCTCCCCCCTTGAGATTGAGCGTTAATTACCCAAGTAGGGTATGTAAATTGATAAACTGTGTTAATGGCAAATGTTTTCATATCTAGTTGCTAACATTGCTATTTGAGCCATCGCTTGCTAATAGTATGCATAGATATTACTTGTCAAGTAATAATTGATAGAAGTGTATGTAATGTGAGCTAGTTTATGGTTGTAAACACCCTTATAATGAATGATGACTTGTGAAAGATCAAATTGTAGTGTTGAATGTGTTCACAACTAAGATCCCAATATCTGTTGAGATTTGTGCCTTTTTATTAATTTTTCATCATGTATACCCAACATCATAATATATGAATAATTACGCTCTTGTTCACTTATTGGCGCTAATGCTTATGATACGCTGTTTAGTCTCATCTACGCGACAGACTTGATGATCGTAACGACCTCTTCAGAGAATAATTATTCTTCGAAATGATGTAGTACTGGCTCTATTATTACACAATCCTTAAACCATTATCACGTCTCTACTACTGAGTGTAACGAAACAATAGCTTTTAATCCATAACTGTTTTAATATTGTTGTGCCAGGTCTTGAAAATGAGCACAGCAGGTGATTATTTGTGATATATAAAGAAAATAAGAAAGTAATAAAGACTTAATTTACCAGATACAAAAAAAACTACTTGATTTATTGATTGACAAGAAGCTGTCTATTTATATTAGATTAAATCTATCAGAATCAATCTATAAAACACAATAAGGTCATGTTTTACATTTAAATTGTCAAACAAGATCATAACACAGTAGTAGTCAGAACAAGATCTATTTCTATATTCAATCAGCTAATCGTTATGAATGTGAATCATTCATTGATAAGTTGAGCTTCGCAATTTAGAATGAGTAGAACCCAAATAGATGGTTTCTTGTACAAGACATCCTACTGTTTACTTTTATTTACTATATGGTAGAATAGTTGGTGACATTTAACCTTGGATCCGATCAGGAACGGTTGCCTTGACAACTGAGTTGAAATAGTGGTACCCATGGTATTCTATGGATACAACACTAATGTCGCAATGTCCTTCAAACACGCTCCTTCTGACATATTATAATGTGTTAAAGAACTTGTTATAGATCGGCATAAACCGAGCCATCACATAAAAAGAATCTATGTTGAAGATAAGATTATGATTATGAATTTCAAATAACCCTCCAGGACATTCTACAAAGATCACAATTATCAAAACCAAGCTAATACGGATTCAGGAATATGTAATCCAATGTCAAGAACAAAAAAAAAGCAACTCCAGCGCTCGTCAAATTTGCCATTGTTTCTCTCTTCCTCAATCACTGCTGCCACAAAGTCCTTGATAAAAAATCCACTATAATTTAGGTTCATCTTCAGAATCATGTATCCTTGGAAAGCTAGTATAAAAAGATAGTTCTAAATTATCACTACGGCGCAACAAACCCTGATATTAAGGTAATTTATTGTAATTTTTAGGGACGGAACGATGACCATATAATATCCGAATCATGATCGTTATCCATATTATTATGGACATATGTAGGGGCAAAAACACTGACCCATTCAAAATAACTTTACGTTGAGTTAATCCCTAATTTTGTTGTTTATTACTATAAATCTAGCAAAATAAACAATATTTTATGGTTTGGCTTCATTCATATATATGAAATAACACTGATAAAATGCAAAATTCCCCTAATTTAAGCGTCAAAAACCATGAAATCAATCTTTTTCTGTAATTGGGGGATTTGATCAATAAAATAATGGGTGAAAAGCCTTTATATGATAATAATGTTTAAATAATGCCCACACTATAGCATTGAATTGCACGAAACAGGATCGCCCAACTAATGACAAGCAAGAATAAGATACGGTACCCCCTACACCTTTTTAGTTTGCGCCACAGTGTTATCATCATCAAAAAATATACAGCAGAGCTGTCTGATTATATACCTGTGAGGTTTTTTTTCTTGAGGTTAGGTTGATGAGGTCAATGCCAAACAGATTTGACAGGTTCGTCTTGCTCAAAATGTTGTGGCACAATAACAAAATAATATTTGCATAAAGTCTTTTTATTCTGTAATTATGAAAATGATGACATTTACTCTGTACTTTTATACTATAGAGCAGAAAAAATCAAAGAAAAAATGAGCTGTAAACAATGGGGGCGATAACTACCACAGAGATTGCAAGCTTTTTGAGCAGAGAAGAAACTGCGTTAGCAGGAAGCTTAGATGGCTTCTTGTTCGCAAAACGATGTTTGGTAAAGGTAACTTTCTCAAAAGTTGAGGTTGCAACGTTGAATCTCTCTGAAATCACTACATACGACATGGTAATCAAAAGATCCTGATAAGTTTTCAAATCATTGGCTTTGCAATAGTTTTCTTTTGCTTCCTTGACGACTTCATAATCGATCCAGCCCAGTCTTTCGATCTTTTCCTTCGTTATGTACTTGTCAAGTAAAGTGATAAACATACTATTTGGAGATTTTGATGGTGGCACTACAGAGAGAGAACCTTGTGTGCTATTATAGACTTCTTCTGTTACGTAAGGTTTAGCAGCTTCTTTTAAAATCCATTTGTCTACTAAAGTTCCATCTTGATCAGCTTTAATTTTGACAGAGGGGGGAAGGCTGTTGACATAATCGCAAAGATTATGGTCCAAGAAGGGAGGACGTGCTTCTACAGAATGAGCCATTTCAGCACGATCACCTAACGAATTCAAGACCCAATTGGGGAGGAAAGTAGTGCATTGGACGCTCATGGCAGTGTGGATCGGATGCCATTTACTAGCTGCATTATTGCGTGATATGCCATTCAATGCTTCTGCTATAGCAAGTGCAGGGTTGGGACTTCCGTATTTTACTATAGCTGCCTTGGAGAAGAACGTAGGTGTCAGTGTGAAGTTTGATTCCAAAAGAGTAGGACCGCTTGTGTTATTGACCATCTTGTGCACCACGCTCTTGTTTCCGGCATAGCGTTTTTCTTGACTCTGCGTCTTGGAAGCTTGCTGCATACCAAGAATCCCGAGCTTCTTGATGCGCTCCTCGTTTGAAAGTGTACCAAAGCCGTTTGGCGAAGTAAGATCGGGTTCTTGCAGATAATCAGGCTGGTAATGAGGATAGCCAGCAAAGTGCTCATCGGCTCCTTCACCAGATAAAACAACCTTGTAACCTTGGTCTCGTACCATCTTGGAGAGCATATATTTTCCGACACCATTTAAATTGAAATGAGGTTGCTCCACATGCCACACCGACTCTTCAAAGTTATTCAAAAGGTCGCTTTCTGTTACTTTCAGGACCTCAAAATCAGTCTCGCAGAACTGTGCAGTTCTCTCAGCAACGGAACTTCCATTGGAGTCATCATCGCCTACAAAAGATAGCGAAAATCCCTTGACCTTTTCGCTCGATTGATCTTTCTTTCTAATATCGTGAACAATGCCAGCAATGCAAGAGCTATCAATACCATCGCCAAGGTAAATTCCTACTGGGACATCGGCCACTAGTCTTTGCTTGACGGCCTCTACTAAACGTTCTCGGACTCCCTGTATCATCGAATCTACGCTGCGAGTCTCTTTTATAGTTTTGTTTGGATATTTTTGACACCAATAGGGCCTGATTTGAATATTGCCGGTAGATGTAGCGACCATGTAATGGGCAGGAGGCAACTTATTGACACCTTTGAATGCTGTTCGGAAGTCGAACATGACACCGTTGTTCAATAACGAGTCTACGTCCCATTCAGGTACCCAGTCCATTGGGAGAAAAGCTTTGATTTCGCTTGCAACTAACAGTGTCCCTTTGGCCATAGTAAAGTACAAGGGTTTGACACCAAATCTGTCCTTGGCGACGATGAAACGGCATTTCTTTGCGTCCCAGATACAGATGGCAAATTCACCACGCAAATGATCAAGAAAAGACAGCCCATACTCCTGATACAAGCACAAAGCAATCTCACTATCGCTTTCAGTCTTGAATTCGTAGCCCTTGGCCTGGAGCTCACTTCTTATACGCTTGTATTCATAAAATTCTCCATTGACGACAACATGCACATCACCTTCTTGGTTTGACAAAGGCTGCTGACCGTGATCTAGATCATTGATTGACAGACGAACATGACCGAGACCTGTGAAACAAAGGGTACATTAGATTTGGTCCCTTTATGCGAATCAAGGGTAAACTTACCAGAACGACCGCAAGGCGAAACGTATGCGCCACTGGAATCAGGCCCACGATGATTGATGTATTCAAGAGACTTTCGCAAGTTTTCTTCATCAAGCACAGCTTTATTTTGACTCTGATCGAATTGAAAATAGCAAGAAATACCACCCATTTTAAACAAGTTTTTTTGTTTTGTTTTTTCAGTAGAGAAAAGAAACGAAAAAAGCAGAAATGCTTGATATATATATACTCTTCGATATGCAATGCAATCCCTATTTAGTCACAATTCGTTGCATTTAAAGTACAAGGCTTGTATGATAACAAGTAAATATAGTGGTCAACACAGCCAGATACTCCTGAGATCTCATTTAGAAAATCCTTAAAAAGTCAGACACAAGATGTGCGCATGAATGTCGTTCTCATGACTACAAGCCTCCGTTCTGTAAAAAAAGAAAAAAAAAAAAACAAAGGCCAGAAAACAGATTACGCAAGGTTGATTGCGAATTTTACACCAGATCACGCAAAGCTCTGGCGCAATAAATGTTTATTCCTGGCTTGTATGCATATTTGAATCAAATATATGCACACTATCGTCACATCTATGCATCAAGAAATAAGCCAGCAGTTGGCTAAGCCAAAATGTTTTTCATCTCTTTCATTGATTAGGTTACGGTATTATCGCAAATCACTAGCCAACAAGGCAGGGTTTTCTATCAGGCTCTTCCAATGATTTCCAAATCTAGCGATGGTAGCACCATCAATGATGCGGTGGTCTGCTGACCAGCTCACTGGCATAACTTGCTTTGCGACAATATTGTCATTCGAGTCAAAACGAGGTAGTTTCTGCATTTTTCCAAGGGCTACAATAGCCAATTCAGAAGACACAATCACAGGATTTGCATAGGTGCCGCCAATTGTGCCGATATTGGACAGCGTTATAGTACCACCCTTCATATCCGACATTGGAATCGCATTTTTCTTACCCAACTCTTGCAAACGGTGAATTTCAGCAGCAATATCAAAAATTGTCTTGTCTTGTATATTCTTTATATTGGGAACAACCAGACCCTGAGGCGTATCCATGGCAATACCAATGTTATGAGAGGGCCTATATGTGATTTGAATGGAATTGACATCGTTCAGATCCCCAGAGAGCTTTGCATTCATGATGGGATAATGGTGCAGTGCAACAGAGAGACATTTGACAAAGATTGGCAAGTATGTCATTTTGGAAAAAGAATAGCGATCGGGATGGCTGCTGATGTGCTTGTTCAACGCTGCGCGGTATTTAGTGGTGGCATCAATTTCAATATCATCCTTGTATCCCAACTGAGGAATACTGAGCGATTGTGTCATCGACTTGAACATCGCCTTTTGTACCATGCTGAGCGACTGGGGAGCTGCAACAAAATCACTGACATTGATGCCAACTATTTTTGGATGACATTAATTGCTTCCCTTTCCTCGACATGAAGCGGTTGACACTTACCAGTTGTCTCTGTCTCTGAGCCAAAGGACAAGATGTCCTCCTTTGATATTCTTCCGTCTTTGCCAGAGCCTGTTACACTTGAAATTTCAATGCCCTTATCCTTTGCTAATTTTCTCACGGCTGGAGTTGCCAGAACAGAAGCAGATGCAGGTACAATGGATTTTGATCTATCCTTTTCCTTCAAAGGTGGTTGACTGACAGTCTGGGGTGGGATTTCGGGTTGTGCGACCACTTGCTCATCGTCGTCTTCTGTCTCTATGTCTACTAGGGGTGACCCTACCTTGGCAATGTCATTCAGCCCATGATGCAGCTTCAGAATTTTACCAGCGTATCTCGAAGAAATCTCGACAGACGCTTTATCTGATTGGACCTCACAAATCTTGTCGAACTCGGCTACTGTAGACCCAGGTTCCACGAACCTAAACGCTCACATTAGTCGACTTTCGGCGGATACACATAGCACACCATCTTACCATTGAATTACTTCACATTCAGTAATGCCTTCACCGATATCAGCTAAAAGAAATGGCTTGATTGCGTCCTTTGCGAACGTCTGGTGGAAATTGCGAGCGGATGTAGGGTGCTTGCGTGGCTATAGACATGGTCAGGGTTAGCTTTGAGATGAATTCAACATGCTCGCTTTTACCGTGAGAAATAGTCTGCTCGAAGGACGTGCCAAAGAAAATGATGCGACGGAGGAGGAGGAGATTGATTTGAATGATCTCAAGTACATACTACTATGGTTCTTTTTGAAAATTGCAGCCAAAAGTTGGTATATAGAATTGCCCTGGATTTCAGGAAAAGAAAGACAATATGGAGAACGAGCAGAATCGATTGGAATATAAATCAAGTACCAACTGCCGTGGGAAACTTTGTGCACATCTACGTGAGATTGTTGAGGCGGGACTGTTGGTGATACTTTGTAGATGCTCACATTCACACTGGAAGCTTCCTTTGTCTGGCAGCAGTAGCGCTGCTTCTCCCCCGAGAGATCGCAAGTTGCCATTTGCTTCACTTGAGGGTTTAGCAGAAATTTACATCAAGGCAAAAAGTAAGCTGAAATTGGATGCAAACATGTTGTTTAATGACATTTTACTTGAAATACTGTATATATAAACGTGGATCGGCTATAATGTCGTACTTTCTGGTGAATTCCGGTATCAAAATAAAGCGAATATTCGCTGGTGTAAATCTGTCGAGTTCTCAGATGTATGATTTTCGATCAACGTGCTCACTCCCTGCTGCTTGGGTGTATAATAGCATTATTCCCAATGATATTACGTCGATTATGCGGTAGATCTCTCGCTCATGCCTCGCAACAGACCCGTCTACGTGACGTCGCGAGCAGAAGCAAATGCTTTGTTAAAGTTCTGAAAAACAAAAAAAAAAAAAAGTTTTCTCTGTTCTTTTCATTTTTACTGTTCAAGTTTATATCAATATATACGTTATGAATTTGTTTCAAACTACTCCTGCAGAGACTCATCTGGTCCAATTCAATGCTGGTAAATGCATCGTCAGTGGCACTTGGATTAAACCTGACACTAGAAAGGGGCAAGTTGTTTGTTTTGTTGTACTTTATGGCATTTGGTATAAAGCTAATACGGGAACTTTGTTTATAGCCAAATTTACATGGATCAGGTACATCTACGGTACAGATATATTACTATGAAAAGTGTATTTACATTTTGATGGATCAGGGCGAGGATAGATTATTACATTTGTACTGGAAAGAGCGCAAAAGTCAAGCTGTTGCCGAAGACGTAAGCAAACAACATGGCTAGCAAAATGCAGGTTAACAACTGTACTGATGTAAAGTAAATGACACAATTAGGACCTTATTATATTCCCTGATGAAGCTGAATTTCGCCAAATCACTCAATGCACAACGGGCCGTGTTTATCTCTTACTATTCAAAACGTCCAACGAACGCCATTTCTACTGGATGCAAAGTAAAACGGGTGAGAAGGATAAAGAAATCGCAGAACGTGTTAATGAGCTTATCCGTGATCCTGAAGCCAACATGAATGCGTCTTCGAGGTTTGGCCAACCAAAATCGCATGCTGAGCTAATGCGACTCTTGGATGGCGTTGAAATTCAAGGTAAAAAGAGCAACCTACAGTCCTTTTTGCTACTCGTGCTAATTTCTCGATGATTTAGACCCTAATATTACTCCTGAGAACCTTTTACAATTTCTGAATAGTATAAACGGGTACGTGGACAACTCGGTTATACATAAAAATAGCATTCTTATATGAACAACATTCGTAGATCAGGCGACACACAAGACGAAGGCGATGAGGACGACGAATATGAGCCTACGGAGACAGCAGTTTCTCCTGCTACTGCTCGTGCTACAGCACCAGTTTCTACCACCACCAGTGTACCTGAACCGACTCCTACACCCGTCGCTCCTCCTGCTCAAGCACTTGCTGCATCTACCGATCAACAGTCAAGTAAACAGCTGGATCAGCTTCACCAAATACTGGCAAACGTTAGACCTACTGGTAAGATAGTCTTACTTTGGCACGATGCGTTTCACGCCTAACTCATTACTTAGAGGGATCGCAACCTATCGCATTGAGTGACATTTTGACAACACATTCGCTCACCCCTCTTCTAAATGACTCTGAAATTTGTGCATCACTATTCCCCTTTTTGCCCGAGGAATCAGAACGAACGGCCGAGGAGGTCAGGCAAGTTGTAAAAAGCCCTCAATTTAGTCAAGCATTGCAAAGCCTCAGCGCTGCATTACAAACAGGCCAACTAGGACCTTTGTTATCTCAATTAGGGTTGGATCCTTCTGCAGGTAACAGTGTAGAGTCCTTTTTAATAGCTATTGGAGAACAAGCGAAACAAAAGAAGAACGGGGATGCCATGGAAGAGTAATGCAAAACAACATGATAGAACATTAGAGCACTGTATTAAGAAAAAATAATAATAATAAAAGCTTTATTTTTGATATCTTTGGTATTTTTTTATTAATTCAGGTGCTTCCTCGAGCACAATCATCTTGCCCTGGATCATATGTGTTGTGATGTGACAATGCACCGCCCAGAAACCTGGATTATCCTACACAAAATGTTAGCTTTGGTGCCATTTGTATATATATATATGCATGTATGTATTTACAGCTACAAGTCGAACTTTTGTCCAGCCGCATCCCTTTGTCGAATTAGAAGGAAGAGAAGGGTATGCGGCAGTCGTGTCTCTGTACAGCGGAAACTTGAAATTTCTTATATCCTTGTCTCTCTTGTGCTCATACTGTCCCTCACCAGAAGCAATCAGATAATGTGAATGACCATGTGTATGCCAAGGATGAATCAGACAACCACCTTGCGTGTTTAGCGTATTTTGAAACACCAAATCAATAGTTTCGTTGGCATTGATAGGGTATGTATCCAATTGAGCATTGTATGCCCTGCTTCCTGTCAATTTGGATTGCTTGACATTTCCATAATTTAATAGCCTAGGGACTGAAGGTTGAGACATGACCCTGTTATTCACCATATAACGGGTTGTGTTATCAGCCATTTTGCGATAGCTAGTAGTAAGCTCTATTGTGCGCACATTTGTATGATCCAAAATTGGATTGCGAGGTGCTAAAGGCTTGATATTGTGATAAAACCAATCTGGCTCATCGATTTTAGGGAATGCTGGTAGATCAATGTAGATTTTCTCTGTCTTACGAGGGCGGCCTCCGCCGCCTTGTCCACCGCCTTGTCCACCGCCTTGTCCACCACCTTGACCAGCTTGGCCTTCCGAACCTCCTTGTTTGTTACCCTGATTACCTCTGCCGTCTTGCCTTTCCCCTTGACCGGCCTTTCCACCTGGACGATTTTGATTGTTCTTCCCATCATTTAGCGCTTTGTCTTTTGTATCGTTCACAGGCTTGTCTTTTGGTGACTTTTTAGCATTAATGGTTGAATTGCCTTTGATGACAGCAGTATCAACAGCAGCAGCAGCGGCATGTAAATCCTGCTCTTGATACAAATGTCTTGGCTCTTGATCTTGATAATATGATGGATGGTCTTGAGCATGGAAATCGCCCAACCATTCAGCACGAGTCTCCAGTGAACGGGGCTCTATTGAGGGTTGGTTCCATCTATGAAGCGGCTTGAACAAGTTTGTACTTTCTGGCTGTTGAGTCGACTTGTTGGAAGGGGCTGTGTACCGAATATAACCAAAACCGTTTTCTGTAATACCATGACCTCGTTGACGCCAAACATAGCTAGTTCCAATGGCAAATGTTGTACCAGGTGGATGATCCCCTGTTTGTAGCAGCACCGAGTAACGTTGGCCTGGAGACACTTCCAAAAACGATGTGTTGTAAGGGTGCGTCAATTCACCGTCAATTTCAATTAGTGTCATGTTGTGGCTTTTGATGCCCACAGCCAATGTTCTAAAGGTAGTAGCTCCAATGATACGCAAGCGATAGGTAGAATTGGGCTCAACATCAAAGGTAGTATAACCCTGGCAGTTCTTGGCTGATAGGCCCTTCTGATTGGGATCAAAGACGGTGCGGCCGTTTATCAAAATACTATCTGCACCATGATCAAAGACAAAATGATCACTCATATAGTAGTCTTCACGACTCTTGAGCTCGTCATGCCACCATTCGCTCACTTGCAGGATCAAGTCTTTCTTGTATTTGTATGGGCCAGCTTGAAGCTCGGATTTTTGAAATGCAGGGTTAGCTTTATCTGATTCATAAACAATGAATGCGCCCTTGACTGAATCATCTTGTAATCCAACATGTGCATGATAAAAATAAGTGCCTGCTTGGTCATGAACTTTGAATTTATGCAGATAAGCGCCATTGGGCGTGATTGGATGCTGTGTGATCCCTGGTACACCATCTGCTTCAGGTGTTCCGATTTGGCGAATACCGTGATAATGAATACTGGTATTGTGCGTCTGAACAAGGTTCCGAACAAGAATTTCTACCTCATCACCTTGATTGACATATATGGTTGGCCCAGGAAATTGACCATTGACCAGTGGTACAGAATAGCCTTGTTGATGGCAATCTGGATTCAAATTTGTGGATGTAATGTTGAATTCATAGCGATGCAATTTCGCTTGGGTCACTGTGATGAGAGCAGTAACATACAATAAAATTGATAAAGTCTTTCTCATCACAAAGTCGACAAGATCAAGTATAAGAAAAAGTGCAAATTGCCCGTCTATGTACATTTCTTTAAATATACTCTTGTATATTTCCTAATCGTCATGATCATCAGAAAACTGTAAACATTCTTAATTATTTCCGTCCCCTCTCTCTTCTCATCAATTTTGATAGTATACTTTTAGAATTTAGTAGGTCTAATGGGCTCGGAACTATCCATTTACGCTAAACATTGTCTACAGCTACTTTTTGTCGTAATATCTGAAAGAAACCTTTATTTTTCGGATGATCCACGAGGGTGCTCCCGTAGAAATTAAGTTAAAACAAAATTTCTAATCATAGCTTTTCAAGCTTCACAACAGCCAAGCAAGCGACTTGAATTGCTGCCCTGAATGCTTTTTGCTTTTTTGTTTATCGTAAAAATTGAGTTTTCTTCAAAAAACCGTTTTTTTTTTTTTTTTTTTTTTTTTGTATGGTAGCTTACATATTTCTCGATAATAATTTTTTTTTTTTCTTTGCATGCACTTTCAAGCATGGCTCATTTATGCATGTGTGTGTGTGTGTGTGTGTGTGTGTGTGTGTGTGTGTTTTTAATAATTGAATTGATAGTGATTCGCTGCTGCAGTATCTTCTAATGACCTCAAATGATGATTATCAAGCTATTCCTGTCAACAGTAAATGCAATGGCCAGCTTTTTCAAGATTTTTTCCAGAATGGACGGTATAGATATTGCCTCCTAGATTATAATATCCAGAACTGCTTTGCAACGAGGAAAGATCGGAGAAGGCATCTCAAAAGTTTTTCTGGTATGACTATATAAATTTTCTCTTACAAATTAGCATGAATTTGAATGTGTCGACCTCCAATTTCAGTATAAAGCACAAGCTTCAGCTTTGATTCTCCTTAAAAAAATTACATCTTTGTTCTCCACAATAACATCAAGTGTTTTTGCAAATGATTTTGTGTCAAGCTTTTATATAATCAATGCTGTCTAAGCAGACCGCAAAGCAAATGGATTGTGGCCAAATGGCATAGCACATACTGATTCTGTGAATCACTTGTGTATAAATATAACATGCTACCGTATGTATCATAATCACCATCTAAACCAATCAATTGACAACAAACTCGTTTTAACCCTATTTTTGTGTTTCCATCTAGTCCTTCGAAACTCCCGCACTTCATTATTCCGTGTAACAAAATTTTCTTGATTCGTCTCTTCCTCTTCTTTTCTTTCTTTCCCTTTTTCTACACTTTTTGCTATAAATACAATCTTTACCCCTCCTTTTATTTAAAAATAAAACAATTTGACTATAACATAGAATAGATACACAATGGAAAAGCTATCACAGAGTATAACAGAGAAATCTAGTAGCCATAGCGCTACATCTACAACAAGCTCCATCGTTGGTGTTCATTATCAAGTTGGCAAAAAGCTTGGTGAGGGCAGTTTCGGTGTGATTTACGAAGGGCTCAACCTTTCGAACAACCAGTTGGTCGCTATCAAATTCGAACCAAGAAAAACAGACGTGCCTCAATTAAGAGATGAGTTTCGTAATTATGAAAAGCTAAAAGACACCAGTAAGTATTATTTATTTTTGTTTTCTTTGTTTATAATTTGCTTTACTGACTGTAAAATTATAAATATCAAAATTAGCTGGTGTTCCTAAAGCGTATTACTTTGGTCATGAGGGACTCCACAACGTTATGGTCATTGATTTATTAGGCCCAAGCTTGGAAGATTTATTCGACATTTGCAATCGTAAATTATCAATCAAGACAGTTGCAATGGTGGCGAAACAAATGGTGAGTTCTCTACCTTGATTTGCATACATTTCACCAACTCGACTGTAGATAACCCGTGTCCAAAGTGTTCATAAATGCGGTTTGATCTACAGAGACATCAAACCTGATAATTTCTTGATTGGACGACCCGGAACAAAATACGCAAACATGGTATTTATGGTCGATTACGGCATGGCCAAATCTTATCGTGATCCCAAGACAAAGAAGCATATTCCTTACAGGGAGCGCAGGAGCTTGTCAGGAACTGCAAGATACATGAGTATCAATACTCATTTGGGAAGAGGTATTCTATAATACAACATTTGTTTTTCATCGAAATCCCCTTTATTAAACAAATCTCCTTTTTCGTAGAGCAGTCGAGACGTGATGATTTAGAAGCTCTTGGTCATGTTTTCATGTACTTTTTAAGAGGCTCCTTGCCATGGCAGGGATTGAAAGCAGCAACCAACAAGCAAAAGTACGAAAAGATTGGCGATAAAAAGCAAAGTACAGCAGTAAAGGATCTTTGTGATGGTTTCCCAGGTAAGTTTCAAATTAGCAATAGCCCTTTTTTTTTTTTTTGACAGCTGATTTTTTTTTCCACAGACGAATTTGGTATCTATCTTCAATATGTTAGAAAGTTGGGCTTTGAGGAGACTCCGGATTACGACTTCTTACGAGGTTTGTTTGACAAGATACTAGAACATGAAGATGAACAAGACGATGAGGTATACGACTGGGTCTTGCTGAACGATGGAAAAGGATGGGAGGTAATTTTATACAAAACAACAATGAAATATAAAGGAGATCTAACTCATTTTCCAATCAACCAGAATCGATTCAACAAATTGAGGGAAGCTCGTGCCAGAAGATCAGGTCATCATCACCAATCTCAACCAAAGAACCAGAATAGCAAAAGAGCAAGAACACCTACTGCTCAGGATCGTAATAAACCAACCGTAACTCACACCACTAACAATGACATGCCCTCTGTACCTGCTTATGTGCCCCTCAATGACCCTAAAAAAGCAAATGCAAAGGAAAGAAAAGAGAAGCATGGTTTCTGGAAAAACATTGTTGGACTCGTAACTTGCACAGGCAGCCACCATGATTAGAATTTTTATGTTACCGTAAATACTTCATATAAAAAATACCCCTCTATTTTCTGTCCGTGTCTCCATGTCTTTTTTATTGATCTCATTAATAGCATTTCTTAGTGGATGGTTATCCCCCCCCCCTTTTTTTTTTTTTTCTCTTTAAACCAACTATTCTGATCTAATCCATTATATATACACAAAACATGTTTCGTTTTTTTTTTTGCATTTTACTAGTAATACACAGCCATGTTCAAATTTGATCTTGCCTTGTCATACACATATTCCATCATGAAACATCTAAGACAGAAAAATCATAATCCATCGTTATGATATTATAGCTTTTATATCGTTTATCAATGTGATAGCTTGCATTATATTGATTACTCAAAGATTAGCATTGAAATCATACATTAATTAGGTTCCAACAAGTAATGTCAAAGCCAATCATAGGTTGATCTCGAAAGGATTATCATTCCATAAAGGCAGAAGAGTGAAATATACTGGTAGCTAAATGCCTACGTTTGAGAGCTAACCCTCTACAACAGCTGCAGGGAGATTTATATCTTTAATTTTAATGCAACAACGTCTTTAGCAGATGGTACCTTCGATGAACACAAAAATTTATGTTAATTCTCAAAACCATTCTTCACCAATGTCGTATGCAGCAAGTATCACTTATCTGATTAGTGCTTACTACAGACAACAGCTGTAATTGTTTTATTTTAGAATATCATCAAGTTTTGCTACCATCTGATTTTCTCGGGGAAAAAATCATTAATTAACTCTGTATAAAAGGGTTTTAACAGGTCTACGTGTGGCTCATCTTCTGCCTTTGAGTAAAGGTCATACTGGTTGAAAATCTTTACCCATTTCATCATTTCCACATCGTGCTCATTCAGCAACCAAGAATACTCACCTCCTGTATGGCAAGAATAAAAAGAATGATAACGAATGATATAAGCTGCCTCAGCAGGCAGGTAGTCTTTGACAACATGATATAGGTATTCGTCGTGGCCATAGCTGAGATGTACGTTGTCCAAACCACAATGAGGGCTATAGATACCATATTTTGTCGAATAGACTGGATTATTGTAATCTGGATTTTCTTTAAGATAGTGAGAGTATACAATCTTGTCCGAAAATGCACATCCAACAGGAAACGTATCGCCAACAACCTACATGAATGCATCATCGGATTAAAAAAAAAAATCAGTCAAGCCATTTTTTGAATGTTTACATACTGTCCATTGAGGTTCGCCCAAAAAGAATAAATACTTGCCCAAATCATGGATGAGGGCAGTCAAGATCATCCACCTTGGCTGATTGTCTTTTCTAGCGGCTTCTGCTGATTGAAGAGAGTGTGCGATTTGCGAGAGTTGAGTGTCAGGGTCAGATTCATCCACCAAGGTATTCATCAATTCAAGAGCTTCCCAAATGCTCATTTTGCCGTGGGTTAAACCCTCGTAAAGTTTTTTTTTGGACAGGACATGTTCCAACGACTGTTTGGCATGGTTTTCCTTGTACAATGCAGCGACTAATGGTTGTTCTTCGTCTGCGACTTGGTAATCACGAAAAGCAGATGACTCTTTTGTCGAACTTTTGCTTGCGTATTTGGTTTTCACAAAACCTTCCCAGGCTTCAGCGACTTTCACAGCCTCAGTCAATTGAGTCCTTTGTAATAATTTCATGTTTTAGAAAAGAAATAATGGAGATCGACATTACATTTTGATTGCTTTTTATACGTTTTGCGAGTAAAGTTTAAAGGCTTTTTTTTTTTTTTCTCACACGCATTCATGCACATGTATTTATCTCCCTTTTTTTTTAATGTTTATAACAGCTGAAGGTGGTAGATCACAAGCTATGAGCTGAAACAAAAAATGGCAAATATAAACTTGAATTAACAAGGTATTATGCAGGTTTGGTCTGAATACAGCAATTCAGTAGTCATGGAAACTGTACCTTATTTTCTATTGTACTGTCCACTTTCCAAAGCGATCGCTGTAGCTAGGAGATGAAATTGCCGTGACTCGAGTGAAGAGGGGATAAAAGAGACAGTGTCGGAAACCAATGTCCCAGTTTCATTTTTCCTTCTTCTAACACAACCACTATGACAAAGGAAGAAACAGAAGAGAAGCCCCAAGAAGAGGAGAAGAAATCCAGGAAGCCTAAAGGTAGTAGTCAATCAGTATTCTAAATCTTTATTTTATTGACAATAGCGGCTCTTCTCTCACTGATTGTAGATGGCGCATTTAGGCAGCAAAAATTACCAGCTTGGCAGCCAGTTTTAACACCTAGAACAGTTCTACCTACTCTATTTATTGTTGGCATCATATTTTGTCCTGCTGGAGGCTTATTATGGTGGAACAGCAACAAGGTAGTGTCAATGCAAGAGAGTAGCCAAAGTCTATTACTAAAAGACATATACAACTTAGGTTGACCAGATAATGATCAACTATTCATATTGCCGACAATACACAGACCCAGTTTTTCTGGCTCCAAGCCTCTACGATTACCAAGTGTCTGACAAGAACTTCAATGCATCAGATATGCAAGCACCGGTGTATTCATACAAGAACGAAAGCAGTTTCCTCGATCCAACATGGGGTAATCCCAATAATATTAGCATACCTCGCTGCACAATTGACTTTACAATCCCCACCACAATGAAGGGCCCAGTTTTCTTGTATTACAGACTCACAGAATTCTACCAAAACCATCGACTATACATCAAGAACTTTGACGCCACTCAGTTGATGGGAGACGTTGTGGCATCCGGCACACTTGATACAAATTGTGCTCCGTTAGCGTTTAATGATGCTGGAAAAGCTATTTTTCCATGTGGATTGATCGCCAACTCAATGTTTAATGGTAAGCTGAATTTTGCAGGCTTAAATGGCAGACATTCTGATATATATGGCTTGCTCCTAGATACTGCCTCTAATCTCAATTCTGTCGATTCTGAAACGCCCCAGACATTTGTCATGAGCCCTCATAATATTGCATGGCCATCCGATCAACAAAAATACGGACCTACCAAGTATCAAATCTCGCAGATTGCGCCTCCACCCAATTGGGCCCTTCGTTATCCTAATGGGGAGTACACGGATGAATATCCTCCGCCAGATTTATCCACTCAAGAGCGATTCATGGTTTGGATGCACGTGGCCGCGTTACCTGACTTTCGTAAGATCTGGGCAAGAAACGATACGCAAGATCTTCAGGCCGGTCGATGGAGAATATCTATTGATTCCAGTGAGTAAATTAAAAAAAAAAAGGGGGGGGGGAGAGGAGCTCTACTGATCCATTATTTCAGATTTTGATACATTGCAATATGGAGGCGAAAAATGGCTAGTTTTAACAACGACTACTGCTATGGGAGGTCGCAACCCTTACCTTGGTATTGCTTATATGGCTATTGGTGCTTTATGTATTCTTCTGGGACTTTTATTCACTATAAGACATTTGATCCGACCGAGAAAATTGGGCGATGAATCGTACTTGTCTTGGAACCAGCCTGGAGGTGGATTACCGAGCAACAAGCGTAAACATCTTCATAAGGACTAAAGTCACGTTTTGGCGGTCTATTGTTAAAGCCATCTTTCTTATTGTACGCACATTCCTCTTTTCTATTAAACATTAACACATCATTATAATGAAAAGTTCAATCAACTTGGCCTTAATTTTGCTTTCAGGGGCTGCTTTGGCTATTCAACCATATTGCCAAAAGGGCTTTAAGCCTATTGGAGATAAAGATTTACAATTGGACTTATCTAAACTGAACAAGTATTATCAAATATTTTTACGTGTAGGATGCTTTATACTAATACCTATCATGGTTTAATAGAGTGTTTACTATATCCACTGAAGAAGATACACCCCCCACTAAAACTACTACCGAGGTTCAGGTAAATTTGTGTGAGAGTCTTCCTATCCCAAATGAGAATGCCCAAGATTTTTGTGGAAAGGATACTGTAAGTAATCATACGGTTCGTGCAAATAGGACAAGCATTTTAAACATGCTAAGAGTAGCTTATCTGCAGAAGAGTTATTCATACAAGAGAAAATACCAAAAGCATTGATTACATACAAACTATCGCCAAAAGGTAAGTTGCATTGTAGCCTTTGGAAGTTGGCAAGATTTGATTCATGTTATCAAATCCAAGCAGCAATTTAAATGCTGAATTCAAACCTATTAATTCTGACGGTGATGCTACAAAGAGTAAGGATATCAGAGAGAGAGAAATGGATTATGATGAATGGTCAACTGAGATTATTGTATAGGTGGATACCAGTATTCTTTGTCGATAAACGGCGGTGCTTGGGGTAATAGGGCACAGTCTGCCCAAATCTTCTTGGAATGTGATGAAAATGGATCCAAGGTAGACATAAGATGAATGAGATGAGCAGAAAAAGAGTGATTTACGTAGAGTTTTAGGACGTGCCATCTGATCCTACTGTAGTTTCGTATAACAACAACGTTTTAACACTCCAATGGAAGACCTTTTTCGCCTGCGCGTATGTATAATGTTCACTGCTTTGATACAGTATATTTTAACGTGTATTTTGTAGCACTAAATCAGGTGAAAATATACCCGATGATGGCAATAAGACGAACCCTCCTCCTCCCAGCAACGATAGTAGTGGAATGTCAGGTATTGGGATTTTCTTCACCATGATCTTTGTGTTGGCTGTCATTTACTTTATTGGTGGCGCATTTTACAATTTCAAGATGTATAATGCTAAGGGACTTGATCTGATTCCTCATCGTGGTAAGTCTAAGGGAAATCATTGTAAATAGTGTGCTGAGTAGCCATCTAACAAAATGAACTAGAATTTTGGTTTGATCTTCCCTATCTCATCAAAGTAAGTTGTTATTCAAGGCGAATGCAGTTTTGCTGCTAAAGTTCATATTTTGTCAATAGGATCTCTTTGCTCATGTTGTTGATTCTGTCATGTCGCGCCGCCGTGGTACTGGTGGATATGTTGCTGTTTAGGTTTGAAAAGAACTATACATTCGTGAAATCAAGGATCTTAGTGTTGAAACGACCAAACTTTTCATTGAAGTCCATCTCTTAATTAAAAGAGGTTTAAAATCAAAATTAAACAAAACATAAACCACTGTATTCATCCCTCTATTGATTAATCTGAGAATGCAAATATAACTTATTGAAAGATTACTTTTTTTTTTCAATTATATAGCACATTGTGGCATACTTCCTAAGTTTGTTTGAGCACAGTTGCCGAATTCGAAATGGCATATAGTATAATGTCGTTCATCAAGGCAAGTTTTTCATATCGATACAAAAACTTTGCAAATCCCTATAAAAAAACACTATTACATGCTAGAACCAAGGCTTTTCTTCTGTCTTTTCATCTGCTCTGTTAGGCGCTAGCCATTATATGAAATGTAAGGATCAATCTCATTTTGCAAGTAACAATATTTTCAATCAAAGTTGATAACGGCATGGTTTTTATGCACCCGCGTATATGAATAACGATTAACATGGATATTCAGTATTTGCATAATAATTGATCAGGTATGGAGAAATACTCTTTGAATACCTTTTTTATCCCATTTTAAGTTTTCGATATGAACTGCATTGTCAACACACCAGCTTCATCAGTTATTTTATATACCCCAATTGTCACCAATTAAAAGATCAAGGTCGGAAACAGCATCTAGTAAAATATGCAGTTTCTGCCACGATTTAAGCAACCTGAACCCTCTGCAATATATATATTGGCATGAGTAGACAGATTGAAGGAATTAGTAAACATGAAGGTTGATAATCATTGCTTTGCTTGTCTTTTTGTTTTCATAAAGAAAAAGCTCTTATAATCACAAATATTAGCCACATAAGTTACCAGAGTTTGTTCTGCTGTTGTAACTGAAGTGGCAGAAAGTTTAACGCAAAACTTTGCTGATTCATCAAGAAAGACACAATTTGTTGTGAAATCCAAGTCAGTTTGCTGCCACTTTTGTACCCAATCGTACCTTTGTTGGATCTTTTCTTCGCTATTTCTTTCTACAGGCTGGAATTGTGCCTGCTTAATCGATAGATTGCACTCAGTTGTCATGAAGTTATAAATGGTGCAACGAGAAACATTTAAGATCTGCAAAGTTTTGCGTTAAACTTTCTGCCACCTCAGTTACAACAGCAGAAGAAGGATTCTCATCACTATAATTTAAACCAAATTGCTTATGCTCCTCACCGAGAATACGACGCCGACCTGACTTTTTCTTCGCAAAGATGCTTTCAGGGTCCTCGTAATAACGTTTAACCCATCTCTGTGCTGCTCGGACATGAATACCCAATTGTCTTGCAACGGTAGAAGCATTCAAGCATTTGCTAAAAAATAAATGAAAAAATCGAGTTTTATCTTCATCAGGATAAACTGTATAGCATTGCTCCATATAAACATCCTCACAGCTCCTCTCATCCGCAACGGCACGCATTACAGGATTATGAGGTCTCTCAGGAGGTTTATTCGCTAGGAATTGAGTACGAAAACTTATTGTTTCGATAAGCGAATAACTCCTCGTCAACAACAAGATCCATGGGCTCAACTCCGTTTTCATCAACAGCATGTCCTTGTCCATCTTCATAAAAAAATTGCATATCCATTCTGAATGTCTGTAAAATAAATTATAATAGGAAAAGGAAACCCAAAAGGAAGCAATAAAGAAATTGTGCCAAACACATCTTATTTTTGCACCAAATTTATTTTGGTCGTGCGCCAAAACGTTTTTGATAGTGCACCTAAATGTTTTTGCTGGTGCACCAATAATTTCCGGAAATAGTGTATCATATCCTGTTATGCTAGAAATATGCTACAAAGTCCCAACAATTACGTTAGCAATAGAGAATCAAGATTAATTTTCTCCATATTTCAAAACCTTACTTCCATATTCTTTCCAATTAATGCTGTTAATGTTGTTATTGTAATGCATGATTTTTATCAAATTATATTCGTAAACATTTTGCCTTGTTACTTTGAAGTTCCTTTTTTTTCTTCGATGGTTTTGAGAATCTAAAAAAAGGGTATTTTGTCCACAAAAGCAAAAAAAAAAAAAAAAATAGCATAGGGCAAAAAAATACTATAGATGTGTTTATTGTAGAAGAACCAGCTACAGAGTATGATGATGATAATAACGAGAGCAGTGTGGAAGATAGTTCACAATCGATGCATTCAATTTTCTCAAAGTGACAGAATTCACCATTCTTACTGTACAGCAGTATTTTATCTGTAGAACTTTACAGAAAACCATAATATCGTCAACATACAAGTATGTGTTCGTGATTACTGTTAAAACTCGTATGTTCCGAAACATTAAAACACAATTCCTTACTACTGTTAAAACTGGATTCATACAACTTTCATATTATTCCCTTTTATGATATCATCAACTCGATATACATCCATTTTTATGTCAAATAGTGATTTTTAGTTGGTACTATTAGAGTCCTTTGAATAAAAATGAAATCAACCTTTCAAGTTGCTTTTGCAACTAGCTAGAAAGTACAAGAGACATGGGCGTTATCTTGAAAAAGTACCAGAGTTTGATTTCTGAATAAGGATGACGATACAGTGTCTTTGTACAGAATAACATACATCTTTTTTGTGCGTTTTCAGAAATACACACAAACATATAGTGTTTGTTGTGTGATTCGAATGATGCAATAAAAGTCGACAATAAAAATTGCTTTTTATTACCAATAAAGAAACTAATCACATTAAATATTACATGAACGACTACTAACGGTAGTATTCCTAATGTGCTTCATCAACAACTGAAGTTTGAATCAATCACTAGCAAGAAAAAAGAATGTTTTTATCAAGCATCAGCCTATTACACAAAGCGGTGTCCTTCCACAGCGAACCTATCTGTGCGTGCTCTGTGTGCGTGGGTGTGTGCGTAAGTGTGTGCTTGTTTTCATCACTTGCCACGGTGGTGATGAAATAACGCATAATATTTATTTCCTATTCTTTATTTTTAATCAATCATCATGGGCTCGACAGGGACATCGTCATCCTCATCTTCTTCAAAGTGAGCTGGAAATTCCACATCATCAATGTTGATTTCTTGTTGGATTAAATCTACAGACAAGCTATGTTTTAAATCCTTGATTAGATAGGAACATTATTTGCCAAAGAAAATACATTACTTGAGCGATTTTAAAAGACTCTTGCTAGGATGTGCAAAATCAAGTGATTTCTCACACTAAAGAAATAATGAAATAGTTAATACAGGCATTCGATTCGTCATGATCTTTCCTTACTTCTTTTACTGACGATTGCTGCTCTGTTTGTAGTGATAGAGATTCGTTTAATGTGAGCATTTTAACCTTTGTCTTCTGTTGTTGTTATTAAACTAGTGTGACACATGAAAAACTTTAATGATACTTACATGTTGTGGTGTATGAGATGTTTGAGAATTTTGTGGTGGACTAGTACCGTGAGCATGCTGAGGGACGAATATAGACGAGTAGACGTTGCTAGGAGTATGGGTGCTCGATTTTCTCTTTGGTTTTCTACACAATAAACCGCTTGACATATAGTGGTTGAATGCCTGCTGATTAGCCAAATCAACTGACCTCTTTCTTGCTCCTTGATGAGGAGTAAGTACTGACATATTTTGCAATTTTTCAGTAAGTGGACATTCCATGTCATTTGTGTTGTCTGGAGTTATTTCATCAAACACACTTGATAGCAGCTTGTCAATATGTTGAACTGTCTCTTTTAGCCTGGCACCTTTATCCGGCAATGTATCAATTACAAATCTAAATTTTAAATTTTGTATTAGACAGGTCTTGATTTTTATTTCTTTTTTTTTTTTTTTTGACTACAAAGCAAGCTTACTGGTTACTCAGCATTTGCAGGTTTCTTTCTCGAAGTTCATATAGCTCGCTTCTTGTATACCGACCAAGGCTCTTCCTGCTTGTGCTTAACTTGCTATCAGTAGAATATGGCGAGTGAGGAGAATGTCTCAGCATAGATGAATTCATTTTTTGCGATTATTAAAAAAAAAATCTGTTCGACTTGGGGAGGGTGTGTGTGTAAAAAATATAGTTTAGAGGAATAAAAAGTGATAAATACCTTCAAATCATGCAATGAGTCAACAATAGGCACTGCCAGCTGCGCGGCTGTCCAACCAAGATTCATAAAAGGTTATAGCAACATGACTTGTTTCTCATCCTATAACATCATCTTGCCAACTTGGGGGGAGCAAGAAACGGTTTTTTTTTCCCGATAAAAAAACAATCATACAGCATGTCGCAACCACAAAGAGCCTTCAGCGCAAGAAGAGAAGACGATGATCAGGTAAATACACCTCTTATTGCAAGAGACATCCCTGGCGCTTTATCAAATGCATCGCCGAAACCAAACACCTCTCGTTCTTTCCCTCAAAGAAGCTCTCATTACAATACTTTTGTCGAGCAGCAGCAGCAGAAATCACAAGCAAGATCCAGCAAGCCCAAGCTTCCTATGCGCACAACAAAGATATCTCAAAAGCTCAAGCTATTTCCTGAAGACAATGACCAATGGGACCAGGAACATGAGCAAAATGAAGCTGACGTGTATACTCAAATTGCTAAAATACCTCATGGCATGGCAAGACAAGAAGCTGAAATGTTGAACAAAATGGATAGAAGTGAATTGTCGAGAATGACAGCTTACTGCACCGCATCGTAAGTTTGTTTATCTGGTGAAAAAAAAAATAATGTTGTGTAACAATCGCATAATAATCACTAGTGCCTATCGTATGGATGAATTGGTGAAATACCTTCAGTCGAAAAAGAAGACGAACGGAACAGCGCCAAAGAGGTTCGACGAATGTTTGTATACGCCATATGCCTTTACGTATCCAATTGCACCGCCTCATTCTTCTGCGCATGCTGCCAACACAAATCAAAGGCTCCCTGAAATGTTCTTATTTGACTATGGTGTTATTGTATTTTGGGGCATGACGCTCAAGGAAGAGCAGAGAATACTAAAGTTACTGGTTCCTTTTGAGGAAGAAAAGCTTGATGCTGATGATGTTGAAACTGAAGAATTCCATTATTACTATAATGAAGCCTATCAACCTCGGTAAAGTCTACAGTCTGCAAACAGCCATCCTTACCCTAACTTTACTGCCTGTATCATAGCATTTACAACGACATTATCACACTGAGACACCCATCAAATTACCTGATCAAGTTGACAATTGCTCATGCCATAGCGCAAAGCGTCAAAATGACACTTTTCGAGAGATTAATTGACGACACCATTAATGAAACCAAATATATTCCTCAAGTCATGGCTGAAAGCGGAAACATTCAAATGTCCAGGTATAGACGGATCTGGCACGAGCAGATATCACATGTATTCACAAATTGTTTGTAGAACTGCAATCACAAAGAAAATTGGACAATTATTTATCATGCGTATCAATGTCAACTTGGTTTCCAACATCTTAGATACACCAGAAATCTTTTGGTCAGAGCCTACATTGGAGCCATTATACAGTGCAATTCGTGGCTATTTGGAAATTTCACAGCGTGTGGAATTGTTGAATCAAAGAGTTGAAGTTATCAGCGATTTATTAGAGATGCTCAAAGATCACTTGAACAGTTCGCATGGAGAGCATTTAGAGTGGATTGTGATTTGGCTGATTGGCATGGAGATCTTGGTTGCTGTCATTACAACCTCATTAGATGCCTTTAGTTTGTATTATAATAAAGAATAAAGCTATCGTCGATTGAGCTCATTTTCCCAATAAATCTCTTCTTCAGTGCCTATTTATGTAATTATTATCATGAACCGAATATCCCTTTGTAAAGCTGATGTGTTCAATTTATACCTTGGATACGTCTCAATCTCAAGCAATCTGTCGTCCTGCTCCCTTGCTCTTTTCCCGTAGTATCTTTTTCTGTTTCCTGTATAATGTGATGTGTACTGAAATAATCGCAAATTCTGATTGCATCTTCAGCTGTTTTTAATCGAATGTGGGTACTTGTTAAGCCTTTCTTTTTGACATTCATGAAAGCAATCTGGACACCCGACGTTTGCAGTAACGCAATAGCCACAGTTTTGGGGCACTGAGGATGTAAACAATCTACAAATACAATTAAACCCTCCAAGAAAGGCTTTTCGTCTACTTCTTGCTCCATGTTTTCCTCTGTCCCCTCCTTTTGATATTCGTTCCACAAACTTGTTACATAAGTCTTTCTTTCTGTCAGTAGGATCAGGTATTCGTCTTTCAGAGCATTCCATTGCATCCTATATGCAAGAGTCTTTAGAACTGCCTTCATCAAAGCTAAGACACATGAAATGTAAATTACTTTGACATGACCCGCAAGTTCAACTTGTCCGCAAGAGATTTTGACTCTGATTCATCCAGCATTGAAACATCCGTAGCTATATCCGAGCAATTGTAGCGATTGACAATTTGAATAGCTCGATCCACATTATTTTTATCGTTGAACTCTACAAAACAGTAGCCAAAGAACCTACACTCTCCCTTTTGGGTTGGCGGTATGCGAAAGAAAGACACAGATCCTACTAATTTGTTGAACAATTCCCTGATACTTTGCTCGTTATCGTACGGTTTTTTCAGGCCTTCAACGTATATAGACCATTCGTCCAATTCTTCTTTTTTGTCGACAACGTACGGCTTAATTCGGCCTACTTTTTGCTTGTCTTTATTCAACTTTATAACATGAGGATAATGATGTGAGTAGACGGCATTTTATGACAAACGATTCACTAAAACCTTTAATCGATTTGTCGAGTGTCTCTCTGCAGCAGATCGTATTTCTTCTGTTGCTGCTGTTATGGATTTGAATTTGGGTAATTTTGAAAGCTCCTCAAATGAGACCACTAAGTAAGAAAGAAAGAAAAAAAGGTTACCTAAAAAGAAATAAATGGCCAACTCCATGCAGAGCCTACTTTTCTCTGGGTCTTTTAACATTTTACTGAGCATCACTTTGTCCCATAACAGCGAAGCATCGCTGAAATATGTTTCTAGAATGTTTGCAATCTTTGTTTGTCTTGCGTTAAAGTCCATCTGATGGATAAACAGAGAGCGATGCAAACGACAAAGAACGAGAATTTTAACGCGTGGTTGGAAATTCTGCGGTTTTTTTCTTTCCAAACATTGTCTTTAATAAACATGGCTTCAGCTACAAATGCAGACACAATCAACGAGCTTTTGATACCACTGCATGTACAGTATATTCAGTCTTTGAATACACGTAAAGACAATCTTGAATATTGGCTCACAGAACACTTGCGCCTAAGTGGCATCTATTGGGGCATCACTGCACTCGACCTCATGAACCATATCGATGCTTTACCTCGCTCAGAGATTATCGATTACGTCAAAAGCCTACAACACGAGAATGGAGGATTCAGAGCTGATAAAGATCACGACACACATCTTTCAAATACCCTGTACGCCATCCAGATATTAGTTACTTTGGATGCTTTAGATACTATTAATCTCGACAAAGCGATAGAGTGTAAGTTGATAACAACAGCTGCAGAAATGAACTGGACAACTCAAGAGATTAGCAATAGATGTTCAAGTATTGCAAAATCCCGATGGTTCTTTTCGAGGAGACGAATGGGGAGAAGTCGATTCACGATTTTCGTACATGGCGCTGAATCTGCTATCGCTTGTGAAGCGATTGGATGCTATCAATGTCGAAAAGACGATTGAATGGATCTTACTATGCAAAAACTATGATGGAGGTTTTGGTAGTCGACCTGGGTCAGAGTCTCACGCAGGCCAAATCTTTTGCTGCGTCGCTGCATTAGCGATTGTAGATGCACTTCATCATGTCGATAGAGATTTGCTTAGCTGGTGGCTATGTGAAAGGCAGCTGAAGAACGGAGGACTGAATGGCAGACCACAAAAGTTGGAAGACGTATGTTATTCGTGGTGGGTTCTTTCTTCGCTATCTGTTCTGGGAAACGTTCATTGGATCGATAAAGAGAAACTGTCCAAGTTTATCTTGTCAGCGCAGGATCCCGAAGACGGGGGCATTTCAGATAGACCTGGAGATATGGTAGATGTGTTCCACACTGTATTTGGCGTTGCAGGTTTATCGTTGCTGGGCTATCCAGGATTGAAGACTGTAAATCCTGTTTACTGTATCCCAAAATATGTCATTTCTCGTATTGGAATCAACCAATACTATATGGATTAGACACAAAGTTTTTATTGATATAAGAATATTTACTTTTTTTTTGTTGTTGTTTTGGATTTTTAAGAATACTACAATTTTACGATATTATCAAGATAATAGAGAAGGAGGTATAAAAGAACATAAAAATTTAAGCAAGAAAAATTCACTGATAGTCTTGAATCCAATTCAAATCAATCCCACCTAAATCTTTGTACTCTACAATGATAGTACGAATGATATTCTTCAGCGATCTGTCATCAACTGCAGAAAACGGCTGAGATGGCATTTGATTTTGTACTGGTGAGGGTGGCCTCCTTCCAACTGGGTGAACCTCATCTTCAGCACCAGTATTCGGAAAAGGCACGAACCAAAATGAACCATTTCGAACGGCTTCAGCATTATCATCCATTAAAGCCACCTCGTCATCTCTGACCTGGCCGGTCGTTTCTCTTTCCCATAATCCTGTTTCATCTTAAAAGATGTCATATTAGCACATGCAGCCTAAAAGTCAAGAGTGAAAAATTAAGCTTACTGTTTAATCTGTAACGAATCATTGAAACATCGCCATTTTGACCTTCTCTAACCTCTTGTTCATCGTCATCGTCATGTTCGTGATCATCATCTTCCTCATCTTCATCAGCATGTTCCAATATCACTCTATGTCTGACTCTCATAGGTAAACGAGAAGCAGGTTCATCATTTTCACTACCTTCGTGGTACAAATACCTGTCGTTGTAACCAGGCACTTCCAACACATTAGCAATCAGCCTTTTCACAGTACACTTGGTCGATCTTCGTGCATCCAGTCTTTTCAGATTTGGACAATAGTACGCAAACATCCATAAAACACGGGCAGTGACCCATTCACATCGTTGGATCTTGACTTCTTGGAGTTGACGGCATGATTTACCGATGGCTTCAATGGCATCTTCAATCGGGATTTTAATGTGTGTTAAACCAGGTTGTACTGCATAACGCTGCAAAGTGGACAGGTACTCCCCAGTCTCGGCTATAACGCTATCATGCAACAAGCTTGTATATGAAAGGTTGAGTACCGTCAGGTTCTTGCAGGTATTTGAGACCTGTATTAATGAAGATGTAGACACAATGATAAAAGGCAAGCCTTTGACGACATATTCGTGTTCTTCTCTGCGTCTTTCTGCCTCGTCATATCTGTTATTTCTGGCGGCAGCGGTGTGAAAGCGATTATTAGCATCCATTGTAGCGACATTGTTTCGCTGTAGCTGATGCTGCTGCTGTTGGTTGTTGTTTGCATCTGATAACCGTCGATAAAATTCTTGATCTTTCATGGCTTCTAGTGTAATAACATTAGCGACGTTAAATTAAATTACAAGGTCTTGATAACATATACTCACCAATAGACTTTCCCGAGGATAAATCGAGCGATCTAATAAGATCGCCATAAAAGAATGACATGCGTTCTCTTGTCAAAGTCAACAAAAACGTAGCCCATCGATAAGTGTCTTTGATCTGTGGATGGCAGTACAAAATTGGAGCAGCACAATAAAACCACTGCTTACAGACAAGAGAGATAGAATGCAATGTATCCTGGCAGTTTCCCACATAGCCAAATATCTCCATCAATAGTTCAGGTGGCAGTGAAAAGGAGCGATCGTTGGTTTCCTTTTTTTCCATCGCTCTGCTGTTTACTGGCATCATTAAAGGCGAAGATAAAAAATTGCGGTTATTGCACCAATTTATGTATTGAGCACGTTGGACAGTTAATATATCGCCGTCTTCACGCAGCATTTGATGGTGATATAGTGTAAAATCAATGGGAGAGAGTAATAAGGGTAGAATAAAGTAAAGAAGAAAAGAAAAGAAAAAGGGAGGCCTACTAATTAATTTTGCTTTTTATAAATAGGGTCTCCAACGAAGCCAATGATACCCAGTAGCCCAACCCACTTTTTGCCTTGCCACCAAACCAGAACAATGCGATGATTGTATGACTACTAGAGCATATCCCTTGTTTTCCCGTATGGCTATTATTTTGATAAAGCCAAGCCAGCAATCCACTGTATTAAAGTATCATTGTATTGAGTGGATAATACCAACTAGATTTTGTCATAAATAGCATGCAACATTGCCTTTTAGTTTTCAATTTATATCTCATATGCAAAATTTGCTGGGTGATATATTCATGGATCTTTCCAACATTGGAAAGGTTTCGCATTTTTATCGAGGCAGTTTACATCGGCGCCTGTTGAAGCGGGTAGAAGCATGCTTTCTTTTTTTTTTTTTTTTTTT
>MU619336.1:0-21556 GCA_025201805.1 Parasitella parasitica | reverse complement strand
TATACTTGCCAATTAGATATTATGAAAAAGTTTGATAATAACTTTATTTTCGTTTATTTTCTAAAAGTTTATATGGTGCATGTACACTATTTTCACTTATAATTCCCTGAAATGCGCAGCTTATAAGTGAAAATAGTGTATGCAAATATCTACATTGGTCTAATTATTGTTAACACCCATCATTCAAAAGTCTACATTTTTCGGTCCAAAAATGGTGATTACTTCAAAACGGCACTTTTTTTCTCTCATGACCCCTCATGAGTTTTCTCGAAATTTGATGAGTGCCAAAACCAAGTTGGATATAATGTTTATTGAATAGTTAGTGGCTGTGGATCAAGTAATATTGTATAAAGCGTCGTTTTCGTTGATTTTTGGCTTCTCTTCGCTTTTTTTCATCAAGGCTACTTGGAACCAATTCATCAAACGGCTTGATCGTCTTCATGTATAAGCACTACAAAGTTGCTCTGTTTACCAATGTTACAGCATTTTTGAAAAATATTAGATTACTCGATGATTATTGCGACCACTTTTGTATGATATCTAAAGATAAAATCAACAACTGAACCGTTATTTCGATATCAAAATAAACAATGGTTTTTCAACCAGCTTCTAATAGTTTTTAATCAGGTCATAATGAAACAGCACTGTTCTTGCAACCTACTTCTCCTCAGATGTAACAGAAGATTTGATACAATCAAATGCTTACTACTGCATTCATCTAAATAAACAGGGCATGAAGTAGCGATATAGATATTGGAGTATGAAATAATCGAGAAAATGTGTATATACAAATGTTTTCAATAAATGGGTTTAGGGTATGTAAGGAAATGATGGAATAAAAATGGCATGAGATTTAAACCAGAATAAACCTGAAAAACAAGAACCAACTTAGGCAGCATAAAATAAAGTAGATTGTGCCGTAAATGTAATTAGCCTTGAGAGGAGTCAATGGAGCTGGACGAGAATTGTTCAATTTGTTTTCGTCGCTACGATATGCCTCTCTTGCAGATCGATCCAAGACTGAGTTGTACATGGTCTTGTCGAGACTATAAAGTATAACACCAGCAACAACAGCAAGAGATGATATGGTAACAAAGAAAAGAATGACGCCGTCGTATCCTTTATGCGGATCAGCATCCTGAAGAAGGCCAGTGGCAATATCAAAAAGCGCAGCGCCAACATTAGTAGCTGATTTAATCAAGCCCATACCTGTTCCAACAAGCGATTGTGGTAAAACCACAGGAACAGATGACACAAGACCTACTGGACCAAGTGACAGGCTGATGCTAAACAAGAGCATACCAAAGAGAGGTGGAGTTTCGGTGAATTCCAACAGAAGCATAGATGAAAGCATAGCTAGACCGCTCCCAATCACTATCGTATTTGTTGCTTGTTTAGTAAACCTTTGACAAAAGAATGCAGTAGCAATGCTTACTCATCCAGGTACGCTTTCCAAACTTGTCAACGCAAACGCCTAGAAAAGGCATCAAAACAACAGGTAAAACCTGTGCTACACTAGCAGTTGCAGCAGCATGGGCGTCGCTATACGCGAATCTAAATTTGACATATTCACTGTTGATATGTAGAAAGCAGCCCCAGGCACCGCCGAGCAAGAATTCCATAGCAGCGATCAACCAGAATGAATGCGGTAAAAACATGAGTTTAGACCAGCTAAAGGACTTTTTTCGGCGGATCACTTCTATTTGCTTACGACAGGCGACAGCAGAGTTGGACACTGTTCTTAATAGTGCAATGTAGCCAAGTGTAACGATCATGGAAAATATACACAGGCCAGCAGAAAACTAAATGTGCATACGTTCAATATATTAAAATCTGCATCTGATAAACAAAGATGACAGGCATCTTACCCATAAACCATAGCCATACCATCCAGTCCAATTGGCAATGGGGATAACTGTTGCCTGGGCACAAAATGACGCCTAAATTACACCTTGATTAAAACATTGGATTGTTTGTTTGTTGTTGTGGTTAGTAATACACTACCAATCGGCTAACAGTAAGCATCAAAGCCAAAACTGCTGCCAGGCTTCTTCCTCTAAACCACTGACTAAGGATGGTTTCTTGCACAATGACCACGGTGCCACTTCCAATGCCATAGAGGACACGACCAAAAATCATCATATACAAGCTTTTGGAAGAAGCAGATAGAGCGACAAGTATATTGCCAGATGTAATTAGCAATGTTGTAACTAGTGCACCAGGGACTGTGCCGAATGCATCAATCAGGATACCACCTACAACAGGCAAAACAGTGTTTACAATGGCTACGCTAGATTGAATAACACCGTATTGCGAATTAGTGATGCCGAACTCCTGTAAAGTGTGTGACATTAAAATTTCAATATAATGTTTTCCTTGAAATAGAATGATATTTACAGTTTTGATTGTATTTTTCATGGCACCTAGCGTATGAGCAGCAAAATGGCTCCCAACTATTATACCCCGAGTCTGTTAACGTAGCGCATTAAAATCAAGTGAGAATGGTAGCCTTACTAGCCAAGAGAATTGCACATGCTAAAGCAACGCTTTTATATTGCCACTTTTGCTCTGCTAAAAAGCAATAATCTTCATCATTGACAGGTGGCAATCTACTGCATGGTGTTGATTTCTTTTTGGCTGAGCAGCACGCCGGCTGTCCGTTTCTACTATTTTTCGTTGAACAACATGTTGATGGTTGCTGACTATCAGTTGAAGAACAGCATGCATCTAGCTTTGTATTTTTTAGTAATGGTGTCTGCTCACTCATTTTCTGACGGATTCTATTTCTAATGATAAAAAAAAAAAGAAAAGCCTTTTTATAATGATGCAGGGCCGGGGTTAAATGGCTTTGATTTGTGTCCAATAAATGGCATTAGTTTCAGCATATTTGATGTGCTAAATGGATATCAGATCATTTTTGTTGTAGACTTTTCTCGATCATCTTACCTATTGTTTGTATTATACCAAGTACTACCTTTCTTTCGTTTTGAAACAAGTATAAGAGTCCTTTCTCATGCAAATTTATTTACTTATTAACGGATTACTTGAAAAAAAAAGAAAAAATTGAAAGATCTGATAATAATATAGAAGATCTCCCGCTTGATCTGGTTGTCATGGCAACCAGCCATACTACTCCGAATCAAGCATCATACGTTTATACTTTTTCTGGTCGTCCAACATGGCAAGAAATACCTTGTACCGACGATGATTCATGTCCACTACTTGCTGGTCTTTGTTGGGCACAATAGTTGAGCCAGCTCTGCCAAATCTAACCATAATTTCCCAGAGATCGGAAGACAATCCCGAAGCTTTGGCCCCTAAAAAGGCAGCACCGATTACCACGGCACCATCGATAGATTCTGGCAAGATAATTCTACATTGCGTGACATCTACAAGGATTTGAACAAACAAAGGACTTTTGCATAAACCACCCGACATACAAAGCGTGTCAATAGTGTATCCCTCCTTGTTCAGTGTTTCGATAATATGGCGTGTTTGACATGCAATGGCTTGCAATGTGGCTAAATAGCGCAACGCCAAATCATCAATGCTTTTATCAAGCGAGACGCCAACAATGGTTCCACGCAAAGATGGATCTGCCAATGGCGAACGATTACCATGGAAATCTGGATAAATATGCAAATGTCTCGAAAGTTCCTCTACATATTTGAGCCCTCGCTGATTCTGGAGTGTTACCAAATGTTGTGCCAAATATGCGTATATGTTCAAATTTTGTTCTCTAGATTTTTGCTGTGCCTCGGCTAATGCTGGGTGCGTATTGACGATTAAATCAATTAATTGGCCTGTGGATGATTGTCCCCCTTCAGCACACCACATGTCGCCCACCATGACAGATCTGTAAGGACCCCAAACGCCATTGACAAAGATAGGATCGGGGGACATGGTAATATGGCAACTAGATGTACCACAGATAATGGCCAGACGACTAGGGCCATGTGTTTTAAGACTACGCTCAAGTGATGCGAGCATTTCGTCTCTTTCTGTAGTGCCGTAAGGTGTCGCACCCAGCGTGGCAATGGCGCCTGCGTAAGCATCAATGACAGCTGAACCCACAGGAGTCCCTTGGAGAAGTCCAAGCTCTTCCGACGCTTTCTTTGTCAATCCAGATCCCACAGGATCGCCAGCCTCCAACACATTATTGTGGTCGTTACCGCCCATTCTAGTAAAGCCTTCATCTATCAAACAACCCAGACCAATTTCTTTAAAGAAACTTGGCTCCCATCCTTTGCCTACCAGCCGTGGTAAATACGAACATTTGCAAGTTAGCGAACAAGTCGAACGGGCGAATGAACCTGTAGCTCTGTACGTCAAGAAATCGGGCAAGTCCATCATGTGCCCTATAGAACTCCACTTATCCTCGGGCATGTTTTCCTTCAGCCATAATGTCTTTGGGATTTCCATCTCCGGACTAATGGTGTTGCCGACGTAACGGAGGACACCATGATGCGTTGCATTGATACGATTTGCTTGGTCCACTGCGCGATGATCAGCCCACAATATGATGTTGAATTCATTATCGGTGTAGTTGGATGCTTGGTCAATTGATTGTGGGTTTCCTTGCTTGTCTAGCACAACTAAGGAACAGGTTGCGTCAAATCCGATCCCTTTAATTTGCTCGGGTTGAAGCTTAGATTGCTTCATGATGTTGCGAACGCAGGTAGTGATACTTGACCAAATGTTATGACTAGACTGCTCAAAAATGTCGTGCTTGGGATTGTGTGTGATGATAGCTTGGACATCTAAACAGACCAATTGGCCTTTGGCATCTATGATAGCAGCCCGGGCAGAACTAGTAGTGAAGATAAGTCTCTTGTATAAATCCGCTTCAAACCCGTCGTAAATGACAGTTACCCTGTGCCAACGTCGATACCGATAAAGTAGCTACTATCTCCTGACATTTGCAATGATCCTACAAGTATGGCTTATATGAAAGAAAAAAAAAAAAGGAACAACAGGGTTTGTTAATGCTGCCTTATTTATTAGATGACCGCCTCAAAGTGATGGGAACACTAGACATTGTAAATATTCCTATTGGTGTTAATTACGCTATTCTCCTGGTCGATATATACATTGACAGCCAAGAGCAGCGTTTGAAAATACACAAATTAAAGAATTACAATGCATTTTTGCCAAAGGCCGATCCAAATGCACGTTTCTCAAGACACATGCTTTTGTTTTTACAGGATGTTTACTTTTTGTCATCCATTGATGCCCTCTCTGAGTATGATTTGAATGTATGGTGCCATGGCAGCCAATCATCAAATTACAAACATTTTATCTGTTTTGCACAACTCCCAAACATATTTCGTACCTTTATTTTCTAGAGTCTCTTCAAGATGAAAACACCTTATCTAATGTTGGCATTTGTTCCATTGATTTTTGCCGCTGATAACAGCGTGCCTGAAATTCAAGAAGGTAAGCAGTGTCTGTCGTGATTTGTTGTGTAGAATCATGTAGTTATAACTCTTTTGCTTTTTGCTTCTTCAAGGCTTTGAGCATGTAACCTGTGGAAGTACAATCAAGCTCACAAACAAGGCCACCGAATATCGATTGCACTCTCATGGTGTGACATACGGTATGTCAAATAGTGTTTTGTTATGGCATGAGTATCAGCGATTAATGTGAGCAAATTAGGCAGTGGTTCTGGTCAGCAATCGGTTACTGGCTTTCCAAACGCTGATGATGGGAACAGCTTTTGGGTAGTTGAAGCAGCTTCTGGAAAAGTCTGCAGTCGAGGGTATACACGTTATTAGATACTATCACTAGAAACCAGCGCGGCTTACCATTTTCTATAGCGAGTCTGTACCTTGTGGCTCATCTATTCGATTAAAGCATGGCAATACTCAAGGATATTTGCATAGCCACTTGCACCAGTCCCCTCTTTCCAGACAGCAAGAGGTCAGTTGCTACGATGGAAAGGATTCTGGAGATAATTGGAAAGTAGACTGTTTGGAATCTGGGGATAAAGTTTGGATTCGTGAGCACCCTGTGCAATTTGTTCATATAGATACAAATTCCTACTTGAGCAGCAGCAGCAGCCATCAATTTGGACAGCCTATTCCTGGTCAGTTAGAAGTTGCTGCTGTCAAGAGTGCATCGAAAAACTCGCAATGGATGGCACAGGTACAGCATTATGACACAAAGGAGCAAGCATCTCACTAACATTGTATTTATACAGGAAGGTGTTTATTTTGCTAGCACGTCAAAATAATAAAAATCTAAAATCATATATATTCAACTAAATAATGGCCTGTGTGTTTCCTAAGGGATTGGCGACGTATTTATCTACATTTTCAGCATCTGATGGCAATGTGAAATCTTTACACTCTTGTCCGTAATAACTTGTCAAAGCATCTTGACATGCCTAGTTGAAGAATGATTAACAGCTCGACAAGAGTAAACAAATCTTTTTTTTTTTTTTTTTTTTTACTTACACGAAATTCTGCCATCTTGAGAGAGCTGCCGAACCCCTCTCCCAGCTTGTTTTCACCAGAAAAGATACCAACATTAAAAACGGGAGATGAAGAATGACGGCCAGTTTCGGATACCAATCGAGAGACAGCAGGCTCTCTGTTTAATTGCTTCAACAGCATACTCAAATGACGCTTGGGTTCCTGCACTTTGATCGTAGGTCTTAAATCGAAATCGCGAGACAAGACAAAATCATGAATGAACTTTTTGGCTGCATCCTGCCCTTTTTCTTGATAGATGGCACCGATAAGTGCATGCATACAATCGGCTAAAACTGTAGATTGACCCAACTTGGCACTGTCATCCTCTGGGGCCCTCCAATCAACAGTGTGTTGTAAACCGACTTCAGTAGCGATCTTGCTGAAGCTTTTGTTGCCAATGTAGGCTCTTAAAGTAGTGTTGAAAGCGCCAGGGTGAATTCGAGGATATCTGCTGTGAATGTACTCTGTAACAAAGAGTCCACTGACTTTTTTTCCAATAAACTCCAATGTAGCATTATTGTTGCCGTCGATAGACTTATGAGTCAATGCCTGTTTCAAGACATTTGTATCTAATGACAAGCCAAGCCGTGCCCCAAGGGCATTGATGGGCGCTATAGTCACATCTTGGCTATCCTGGTGGATGGGTTGAGTGTGGAGTAAAGCTGAACTGAAGCAAGATACTATGATGTGTGAATATATAGAGTAAGCATTCTAATCTCTCGATTACCATGTCGAGGGATTTTACCTGGTTTGACAGCTGTCATAACTTTGGAAGAAACTACGTTTGATTTTGTAATTGTGCCAAACATGCTGTATCAAGTTGATGTTGAAAAGTAGCTGAAATGAAAAGAAAAGCCTTCCAGGATTTGATAGGTAGCCCCCTTCCCACTTCCCAATTCCTTGTTGCTGGACAAGGGGAACTGTTAAGCGGGGGTAACTTACACAGTGGCTTGATTTGAACATGAAATGGAGTCACGAAGAGCATTGAATGATGAGAAATAGCCTTGATAAATCAATGATTGTGCTTCAATATATTATAAATAGAGTATATATGAATCTTGAAGAGGGAGTAGAAATGGGTAAGCCTGAAAATTGCACATGAGTGTCTTGAAAATTGGAGGTAAAAGTGAGATGCACGAACACCAAATGTTTCGGCATTTTAACTGGACATCTTCCAGCATCTTTGTGCTTTGGACATTAGTTGCACTAGGCTGCTGCTGGCAATCCTAAAAAAGTAAAATGGTTGTTCAATTTTGTTCTTGGAATCCCTTTTTCTTCCACTTCTTTTTACTTTTAGATTTTCGCCAAGGGATATTTTCAGCAGCATATCCACAATAAACTAAATGCCCTCTCTTGCTCTTTCCAGTGCAGAAGACAAGAATAAAGTAAGGCGTGCTTTACCTACTGCCGTAAGTGTTTATATTTGCACAAAGTATCGTTTAATTAAGCGTATCTGCAAAGAAAATTTATGCGGCGACGGTTGCTCGATTGTATGTCGCATACCCTAACCCTAACAAGTGGGCATATTCAAACATTTGGGGTGCAGTTACATTTCTTAAAGACAAGAAAACACATTCGCTCTATATACGAATTATAGACTTAATAGTACAGTATTCAACTGCAAAATGTACACAGCAATGTAGAGTAACACAGCTTTTTCAATAGCATCACAAAGGTGTAATTTGGGAACAAGAGCTGTACGATGGATTTGAATTTACAAAGCATACCCCGTTTTTCTATTCTTTTGCTGCCGATGTAAGAAATCATGGAAATCATGCTACTTTATGCTAAATGTTAACTCGGCTATATTATCAGGAATACATGGCTGGATTATCATTTTCGGATTTAGATGATGCTAATGTATTTTACACAAAGATCTCTACAAGGGAAAATATTTTAAAGAGTAGCAGCAAAGCAACAAACAAGAAAAAGAAGGGTAAGAAACGATAGCAAACGGCATACTATTTCTTGGCTGTTTACCGTGAATAACATGTAGAGACAAGCGGTAAAAAGACAAAAGGAAAGCTGGATAAATCTCAAATTGGGTTGCCATCTGAATTCAGGTATGTTCCTCTTTATTATTCATAACAAGAGTTTTATTCATTGAATCGCTATGTAGACATTTGGGTCATATTGGTTATACGCCGGATAGGGGCTTTAGTGTTCAGAATACAGGTTCTGAATGGAATGGGCTATTTGATCAATTGAAAGATCTCGGGATTTCACCTGAAGAGATTCATGAGAATGAGGACTTTATTAAAGAGTTTGTGAATGAAAGAGGTGGCCCTCCGCCTCCACCTCCTCGTCCTTCTGGTTCAATGGGTTCGAAAGCTCGTGTTCCTCCTCCTCCTCCGTCCAGACGTCATGCCCCTCCTCCTCCTCCTGTTGGCGGTAGAGTATTATTATACAGTAATGTCGTACAACTATTAATGTTTTGTCATTGTGTCATTTAGGTAGAAGACCCCCTCCACCTCCACCTCCAAGTCGTCGAGCAGCTCCTCCTCCTCCTGCTCGTTCCAACAACCAAGTTCCTCTTTATCCTTCTATTCGACAACAGACAAGCAATGGCCGTGAAGAAATTTCGTATCTGTCGACTCCTGTTTCCATCTCTCCACCTCCACCTCCACCTCCACCTCCAGTAAGGCTCCAGAAGTATCATGAAAGCCCTAGCCGATCAATACCTCCTCCACCTATTAGATCTCAACCCACATTTGATGAGAATCCATCAATGGTCAAGTCCAACAACCCTTATAAGATGGTACATCAAGAGCAACCTGTGTATTCTCTTGTTTCTCCACAGCAATTTTCTCCAGCTCCAGCTCCAGCTCCAGCTCCAGCTCCAGCTCCACCACCAGTTCCACCACCAGTTCCACCACTTTCTCTCAAAGAAAACGATGACCAGCCAATTGCAGCACCTCCTTCACCTCCCCCACCTCCCCCACCACCACCACCTCCTCCTCCTCCACAACCCCAAATATCAAATTCGCCACCGTATCAACATCAGCCAGAGCAAGAGCCGGAAATGGTATCTCAATACAGCAGCAATTACGAAGAAGAAGAAGATTTCTACGATGCTCCGGAAGCACCAGCTCCTCCTCCTTTGCCATCCATGCCTAATCGATCTGTACCTGCAGCTCCTCCGCTTCCACCTATGCCATCGAGAAGTTCAGTAGCTCCGCCTCCACCGCCACTTCCTAATAGAGATAGAAGAGGTCCTCCACCTCCACCAATGGGTCAAAGACCTAATGCAAGAGTAAATGCCCCACCTCCACCTACAATTCCACCCATGATGGTATCCGGTAATAATGGCGCTCCTCCACCGCCTCCACCGCCTCCACCGCCTCCCCCAATGGGTAATAGTCCGCCTCCCCCACCGCCCCCTCCTCCCATGGGTGGTGTTCCCCCCGCAGCCCCACCGCCACCAGTTTCAAGTTCTGGTGGGCCAGCTCTATCTACTTCAAATGAGTCCCGTAATGCTTTGTTAGATGCTATTCGTGGTGCTGGCGGTGTTACAGCACTTCGTTCAACACCTGTCGAAGCTCGCAAAGATCGCAGTAGTCCATTACCTGGAAATGCAGGTTCTGGAGCCAGTGCTGGAGGAAGCACAGCGGCTGGCGGTGATCTTGCAACTAGTCTATTGGCAGCATTGAATGATCGTAAAAAGGCAATTCAATCAGATAATGATTCTGATAGTGACGATGGTAGTGAATGGGATGATTAAGATTTCGCAATACCCTATACTTTTTGATAATAAAGCTACCTTGTCGTCTGTATGTTAAAGGAGGCCTAGATAACATTTCCTTCCAGGTGTTTCTGAAGAAGAAAAGTAACGTCTATCACCATGAAATTAAACTAATAGATATTTTGCCAAGATGATAAATGATAAGATAAAGCGATCGTGTCTCCTATTTATTTTACAGTTTATTTGAGATATGTCGCAGATAACAAGGTTGTATGCAAAAGTCAGTTGGAATCTGGCATTATCAGTTGTAGAAATGAATTGTTTCTTCTCGATAAAAAAACAATCTTTATTCCTTTTTAGTCTCTCACTATAAAATATTATCAGCATAATTTGCTTCTTAAAACCCAAGTCAAGCAACTACTAATTTTCAAATTGCCTTCCGGGTCAATGCTCAATTCAAGAAAGCTAATATACAACGACCCCAATTCTCATAAATGTAATATGTTTTTTTTCGATAAAACCTCAAAACATCTGTACCCAAATTTGCTTATAATTTTAATATTTGTGTTTCGTAAATCTGGAAAGATTTACTGCACTAGCTTCTGGGTACTTTTTTTAAGGGAACAAAAATAGTAAAAGTGCTTGAAACTATGTTGATATGAAATATTAGGTTCATTGATTGACACGATATCAAAAACAATATTTGGGCAGTAGTTCAAGTGTTTATCAAGTGTTTATCAAGCATATTCATACGGTAACCTTTATCTTGGTTTATGTGATCTTCTATCTGACAGACTTTGAAAATGCCTTTATCACTCTACGCATATAAAATATTTTGACATCACAGTTTGTATCTACTATGTTTCTCTTGAAGATGAATAATGGAAGTTATTTGAATACTGATGTGTCAATGCACAGTAATAGGAATACGGCTTGATTTCTCACTTGTAGCTTTTTCAAAAAAGTAATGAATACTAATCATTATAACGTAGTTGAATCAAAATCAGCTGATAGAGTTTTAAGGGCAAATAGTCAACTCCTGGTACGTTAAGATATTTGATTATGTGTAAGAGTTTGACAGTTTTGATGGATAAAATTTGCCTGAGCACTGTGCATACGACTGGCCTTCAAGGTACCAAAGTTACACAGATAAAACATTCATGTACATTTCACAAAGCTGGGCAAATTTTCAGCTCCTTTCTTTTTCATTTTTTTAAATAATGACACTCGTAAACCCTCATGCTGAAACAGCTCAGAAGGCGCTATCTCTATTAAAAGAACTCTCTGCTAGTTTAGACGGCTGGGATTTCAGCGAAGAAAAAGCAGGCGTAAAGCTTTACCGCAAAGCTGATGACACTAGTCCCATTTCCATTGTTCGCGGTGAAACTGATCTCGTGGGCCATGAATTCACTACTCAACAAGTTTTATCTGTTGCTACTCTACCTGGATGTCGAAAGATCTGTAAGTACAAGCTAATGTGTAGAATTCAATATGATTAATGTTATATTCTGCCAGGGGACGAGAAGTTTGATACGTCTGAAATCAAAGAAATGTATAGCAGAGGCGAATCTTTGTTCTGGAGCAAACTTAAAGCACCTTGGCCTGTTTACCCTCGTGATATTGCTGGAACCTCTCTTCGTGAGGCGTCAGATACTGAATGCTGTGTTGTAATGACCTCTGTTGAGGATGAGTCTGTTCCTGAAGTTTCAGGTTGTGTTCGTGCCAAGCTAATCGTTTCCGGATGGAGGATTACAAAGACAGACACAGGTATACATATTACGTACATTACTCAGATCGATTTGGCTGGATACATCCCCACTTCGTTTTTAAAGGGCATTGAGCAGCAGGTACCTCTTTGTGCTGGTGCCGTTGTTAATTACATTGGGGAGTACGGGTTCGCTCCTACTACACTTGAATGTACCGCACGTTTCAAAACGGAAAATTTTGAACACGACACCAAGGAATATTCGTGCAACGTAGACGATGTTGGTGATATCAAATGGGTAGTGTCAACAAAAATGTATCCCAACGATATCAATGTGTCTATTATTGGTAGTGGTGGTAATGCTCAATCTACTGTTGATCTTGATGATAAGAAGAATCGGGTCGTTGTTGTTACCGGAATCAAGGGACCAACTACAATTAAGATCACTAGCAAGTAATATGATAGAAATGTGCACAACATTATATTAATAAACGACTCTTCGTGGTCTTACACATGATAATTTTCATCACACTGTATAACTCAAGTACACGCAGTAGTGGCATAATTGAGCAAATGACTCGGTTTTTTTGTGGTTCAAGGGAATTGCAAATGAAAATGTCGAAGAGAACTTGACAAACCATGTGTAGAGTAATGATTTTACGGCTGCATATCATACAGAATAAAAGTGCTTGTGTAATTTTTCTAATATCGCTGGCGATATATGAGCTGCAGAACAAAGTTGGACGTCAAATGCTGCGCAAATGCCTGAGTTCTCAATATTACTGTTGTACGAACCATTGTGAAGTCAAAAACTTCTGAAGGAACTTGCAACAATGGTACGTATTGTTTTGATCTACAAAACGTTCTTGCGCTTATGATATTTTATACAATAATATGTGGCTATTTCAAGACAACAGCAGGAAATTATTAATGCTTTGCTTTATTTTACATGATAAAGAAATAATTGGTAATAGTAGTAATATATGGCAGTAAGTTTGTGTAAATTAGTATGTTAATTACATAAGAAAAATTGAAAGAAATGAGTTGGTGGCGTATAGGCTGGTTTAAACATTATTGAGGCTTTCTTTGCTAAAAGGTTTTTGAGAACCCATGGAGCCTTGTGCTTGTGCATCAAAGTTCAAGCCTTGAACTTCTTCCTTGACAACTTGTTCTTCCCCAGTGTTTTGGTTGACACCAACAATCTTATCAACGTGATAATAAGCCATCTCGCCAATTTCTGCAACATCTAAACCTTGAAGTTCAGATTCGCGATCGACGCGAAGAGAGAGACCAGGAATTTTGTTCATAATGAACAAAATAAGGTAAGTAATGGTAAATGACCAAGCTGCGCCAGCAGTAGACTCTGCAATTTGGTAGCCAAGTTGAACCCAATGACGATTCATCCAGCCACCGGCAATAATAGTGGAGCCATCAAGAGCAGCAATATAAGCTTCCGCAAAGATACCGGTTAACCAGGAACCAATATAACCACCAACACCATGAACAGCAAATACATCAGCAACATCGTCATAATTGAGCCAATGCTTCAAATATACAGCAGCATTACAAGCACAAGCACCCAAAAATCCAATGGCAACAGCGGGCCCAGGGCCGACAAAGCCAGAGGCAGGCGTGATGGCAACAAGACCAGCAACGGCACCAGAGCAGAAACCCAAAGCTGAGAATTTACGTTCGACACGGTAATCAATGAGCATCCAAGTGATGGCACCAACTGAAGCTGCTAAATTGGTGACAACAATGGCCATTGCAGCACGAAGATTTCCAGATAGACCAGATCCACCGTTGAAGCCAAACCAACCAAACCATAGTAAAGCTGTTCCAAGTACCACATTAGACATATTGTGAGGTTTGAACTCGTCCTTCTTGTCACGATCGTGTCCCTCACGTCGTCCCAGGATCAATGCATACGCTAAACTAGCAAAGCCGCTGGTAATATGAACAGGAGTCTAAGTAAAAATGTGTGTCAAATAGCTTTCAATTGAAATGCGCAAACACAATTACTTACGCCACCTGCGTAATCAATCGCTCCTAATTTAGCGCTCCAGCCGTTAGCATTCCAAGTCCAACTGGCAACGGGGTTATATACAAGAGTTGACCAAATGAAGATAAAGATAATCATAGGCAAAAGGCGAGCACGTTCAGCTATTGATTGGATAAACGATTGAGTTGTTATAAAATAGAAGGTTGCACATTTATCTTATATATACCTGCTGAGCCGATAGCAAGTGCAGGAGTCAATGCAGCAAACATGCACTGGAAAATACAGAATACGAGATCAGGAATTGCAGCACCACCAATAGACGGTTCGTTGAGAACACCACGCAGGAACGCATTGTCAAGATTCCCAATAAAACCATTTGTAGCTGTTTTGCTAAATGTTAAACTGAAGCCCCATATAAACCACTGCACGCTGACCACGACTAGTGACAAAACGCAGCACATAATCAAAGACAATGCATTTTTTCTGCGAGCCATGCCAGAATAGAAGTAGCCAACGCCAGGGATCATTAGCCACACTAGAGCAGTAGACGTTAAGACCCAGGCAATGTCTCCAGCATTGTAGGTAGGAGTCGAAGCTTCATCCATTTTGTAGTTTTTAACTTTAATGTGATATATGAAAAAAGAAATGCAAATAATTGTAAAAATAATGCCTTGTTATTTATAATATTCGTATATACTGATAAATCAGAATTGGGTATGTGCATGATAGATAGCATAATTCGTATAGAAAGATAAAGATAGGAATTCCTGAGTTTTAAGCCAGCTCGACAGCTATGTCGCACACAACCTGGATTCCCACTGGTTTATCGTTATCTATATGAAACCATAAACCCTCTAGCCCCATGTGATATTGTTTAAAATATGCTCCACAGACTGATACGGTGGTCTTGACTTGCGCAAATCAACCAATTGCCAGTTTGACTGAAATTTACACCGTAAACTGTATCTTTATGGTACGATAGTACAGCCAACGCCTTCATTGATTTAACAGAGAATAATCTGATTCTGTCATTAAACTGATGTGAGTTTTTTTCTTGTGTGGTCAAGGGAAGCTGAACAAAAGTACCTTCCATCACATCCGCCTAATGCAAATACCTTATTGTCAGGTCGAATTTTCACCGCCATGATCCCAGATTTTTTTATCGTTATCTTGTTGATAACATCACCTGTCGTTAATGAATGTTTGCATATTTGATTATCCACTGATGACGATATAGCAAATATCCTAGAGGAATCTATTGACAGATCGAGAACTGATAGATGTTTTCAATATAAAGCTTAGTATCAAGATATAGCTCTTCGTTATTTTACCTGGTTCTTGGTGCTCTTTCCTTTGCCAAATCAGTACAGGCTTGCTTTCTTTGATTTCCCACAATGCTATTGACCCGCTTTCGTACGCCGAGAGTACAAATAACCCATCGGATGTCTTAAAAAGTTCAATTGCCATACATGCGCCTAGCCGGTGCGTACCGCTATCAGTTTGCCCAATATTTTGAAGTACATAGCATTGATAAGTCAAGTCGTAAATATCAAACTACTGTTAGAGTCAGTATTTCTGTGTATCCTCAACCCCATTATTCACAGCTTAATTTTTTTTTTTTTTTTACCATTGCAATATCTTTTGATGGAAAACATATCAATGACGATTCTAAAGATTAGAAACAGGATTAGGCTCTTGAGAGTTTCCTTCAACTAGAGGCAAATGTTACCATCTTGAGTCATATGCAAAGAAAATTTACAAAATCCCAATGCATTATACACAATAGACGCATCCACTGTAGGATCTTGATTCTCGCCTTCAATGTGTAATTTCCAAATATAGATCATGTTATCTCTGCCTTGGCTAGCAGCATAAAAAAAAAAGAATTACTATATCATGCCAATCGCGTGTAGTGTTTAACCACACCTTATCAGCGTGTGTTCATCCATCGTCACCACCTTTAAACAACTATCTTTGTGCGCCTTCCATTTTTTTACCACTCTCCTTGTTTTCATTCTCCAAACGATAACCCAACCATCAGCATCACTATCAAACGTTTTAATCGAATACAGCTTTTGGTTGATGCCTGTTTGTAATGTCATACCAGGATGCCAGGTACTGATCTTGGCAAAAAAAATGTACATAATTTACTGTACTTTTATGCTCTCGAAATATATAAGTTGGTGGCGGTGGTGCTTCTGGCATTTTTTTTTTTTTTTCGTTAAATTGTCCAAGGAAGCATCGACCACGTATCTTTTACATTACTAATAAAACAATCCGGGATTTCAATTCTTTTGATCTGACTACCTGCTTTTTCATCTATTGCGACTAAATGTCAACAAAAATGGCAATATCAGTGATAAACTGTGCATCTAAGCTTCAAAGCTACGTAATTCAAAGTAATCTAAATGTATTTATATACGATTGCATGCATTCCAAGCTTTGGGAGATGCGTTTTCATGCATTCAATTCAACCATCAACCTGTCATTCGTGACCTACAATCATGTGGCTTACCTTTTATCCAAGTGCCAAAACGTTTGGTTTGCTTTTTTTTTCAATACTTTACTTCTTTAACAAACTATGGCCGTCGACTCCTTTTTCGCCAACACTCGTAAACGTAAGCGTCCTGCAAAGACAACCAGTACTGTGCAAAGAAAAGTCCCTGCCAGCAAAGCTCAACATAAAGGTCGTCCAGCCGTATCTAAAGCTGTTGACAGTGACATCGAAGGAGATGAAGAGGATGACGATCATTTCAATGCAAACTTGTCTGCTGAAAGCGATCAGGAATCTTCTGAGGAGGAAATTGAGGAAACTGCTGCTGAAAAGCGTGTTCGTCTTGCCAAAGCCTATTTGGGAAGCATCGAAGAAACTTTGGAAGGTAAGATTTGGCTTTGGTAACTGACATAATTATTTGGCACTCAATAATGAATCCTACAGATGACCTTACAGGATTCGACGCTGCCGACCTCGACAGAGATCTTATTGCCGAGCGCTTAAAGAAAGACGACGTAAGAATCTTAAATTTTATATTGTATCAGTGAATTAAACTTTCTTTATGCAGGACGAAAGCGAGGGTAGACTTCATCTGCGTATTGCCGACAATGTATGTATAGAATGTTTTACCTGATATGGACAACTTATTTATGTTTCTTTACTAGTTTAAATTTGATGATATCGAAAGCCTGAAAACCAACACATGTCGTGGGCATCAACTTCCGGTTACAGCAGTAGCGTTGGCCGAAAACGGCTCCATATTTTATTCAGCATCCAAAGAAGGATCAATTATCAAATGTAAGTTTTTTTCGCTTTGATTCGCGCTGATTGTTTTTATCTGATAATGTATTTTGCGTAGGGGATGCTAAAACCTTTAAGAAATTACATACATTTCCTGGTGGTAGAAAAGGTGTCAAGAATTTCGAGGGGCATACGGAACATATCTTATGTCTTGCATTGAGTTTTGATGGACAGTACCTTGCAAGTGGTGGAAAAGATAAAGTGATCAACATCTGGTCTGTTAAAGAGGATAAGCATATCGCCAAGTTTACGCAACATAGAGACGTCGTTTCTGTAAGTTGACTATTTACTCTTGCACTGAATATCTTGATGGACATCTAATCAAAATACAAAAAAAAAAAAAGGGCCTTACCTTCCGCAAAGGAGCAAATCAATTATACTCTGCATCTCATGACCGTACCATCAAATTATGGAACATTGACGAACGTGCTTATATAGAAACATTATTTGGCCACCAAGATCATATTACGGACATTGATACCCTTGGCCGTGAACGTTGTGTATCAACAGGCGGTAGAGATAAAACAGCGAGAGTGTGGAAAATTCCAGAGGAATCACAGCTTGTATATAGAGGCGGCATTGCTACAAAAAATCCTGATAAAAATGATCGTCCCTTGTTTGTAGAAGGAACACTTGATTGTATAGCACAGATTGATGAAAGTATGTTTATTACAGGTGGTGATAGTGGGTAAGTAAACATGTCTATTTTACGGATATATGCGAGTTAACAAGACAAAAAATCTAGTGTTATTTCTCTATGGGAACTGAATCGTAAAAAGCCCATTTTTTCTGTATCGACTGCTCATGGATTAAATACGGTTGAAAGCGAATCAGAAGGCGATATCAGTACACCTTTTTGGATCACGGCTGTTGCGTGTCTCAGATATTCCGATTTGTTCGTATCGGGCTCATGGGATGGTTTTGTTCGCGTATGGAAGTTAGCAGCAGACAACAAGAGTTTCAGCGAAATTGCACAGATTCCCGTCAACGGTGTTGTCAATAGCATCCAGATTAAGACCGTTTTCCCCTCAAAACGTACTCTTCTTGTTGTTGGTGTTGGCCAGGAGTTAAAGCTGGGTCGTTGGATTAGATTGAAGAATGGTGTAAAGAATTGTACAAAAGTAATTGAACTGGAGCCTTCTTCAGTAAAATTAAGAATCATTTAAGCAGAAATCAAATAAAATAGATTATATATACATACATTCATCAGCCAACTTGTTTAATAAAAAATGAACTTACATCTCTATACTGTTTAATAACTGTGTATACTATATACTTTAGCATGAAGATGTGCATTGTAAAGGCAAGCGTACAGATTTATAGTGGCATTTATTAAAAGATACACCTAACAAATGTAACTACGAATAGAAGGGTCTATTCAACCATTTTGAAAGATTTATGCTTTTTCACAATTGTTAATATCTTTCATCCTATTGAACAGTGTCCCACATCCGCCTTTCTGTTGCTTCTGGCATGTTACATATCCGTTAATTGAGTGGTTTGTAGAAACCAGGTAAAACTTACTGCTGCCGTGCTGGTGCCAAAGCAATTCAGACGCTTTTTGTCATACAATTCGCTGTATAGAATTCGTATTCATTGCGTTCTATTCGCATGCTACACAGGTGGCGTAGCCATGCCCAATACACGCCACGATCTTTGTGCGAGTCAATAAACAATAGTGTTTATTAGGCCCTCCCTACCTCTCTTTCTTAAATGGTCAACACGGTATTTAGTATCCACTAGCAAAAGACTCATTCCCGCTTGCTTCTGCTGTCTGAGGACCTTGCCATACTTGATATCTTTGTCATTATTTATTCTCATTCTAAATGTTTATTGTATAAGGGAAAGCACTTTAATCAGGAGTGTTTTCCTTCACGCGACATTCATTGGTAAGATCTTAAATTATGTTTGTAATGCGTTTCGATTTATATGACTTTATATGTTATGCGAACTCGAATGGCATGAATTGACTATAATATGCGCTTTTAGCTATACCATTCCATTGCATGTACGAAGCAGCACTATCAAACTTTTACCATGCTACTAGATAATTCTTGTCCCTGAAAAAAAAAAAGGATTCAAGTGTAAATTAATTTTTAGTCATAGTCTCTGATAGATTCCGAGACCGTATTATCACTTTGGAGCCGCTCATCACATCAGTGATATATGGGTCAGAGAATTCAATATGGGCGCCAGCACGATTCTATATACTCGTCATATAAGTTAGCTCATGCAAATAATATTTTTGGAAGCTACTTACGTTTGTAAGATCAGTGAGTAAGGGTAATAAACCATCAGTTTCTGAAAGAGATTGCGATTGACATAATCGCATGCAATGATCATCATTTAATAGTGCGCTACAAATCGACTTGTATTTGCTGTCATGTCCATGGGTGAAAATATATGACAACGATCTATGTATACAAGTTAGATATTATAGAAACTTGTTAAAGCCATTTAACGTTACAATATACGAAGATCACTGAGAGATCTGTGATTCAGGGCACCCTTGATGCTCACAGCTCGATACTGCTTCAATTTTTTAGCCTTCTCATTGTCGATTTCAATCAAGTCCTCATCATCTTCATCATTTTCATCAGTTCATCATCTTCATTATTTTCATCATTTCATCATCTTCATCATCTCCAATAGTTTCGAATGATTATCTATCTATCTTAGTGTGCTCTTCTTCACAGTGTTTTCCTTTTCCTGATCTAGGGTCGAGAGGAAACTTGCTGAACACAATGGTGGAGTAATTATTGCCGCTAAAGATCGAGGTTGAGGAAGATCCTTGCAGATTGTAATTAAGCGTGGTAGGAGCAGCTTATTATGGTTGGTTAACCTACAGATAAACCAGGTGTTAAGCTGGTGTCTGGAAGAAGGTAATAAAAGTACGTCAAGTTCCCTATTCTATCAGCTTTTGAACCCTCGCTAATGCATCGTATGGGGTTTTTTTGTTTCTTTTTATGCTTTTTAAACTGTGTAAATAAGCTGAGACCAAGCTAGCTTCCGAAGGTGAAGTTGTAGCACTTTCAAAATGACGCTTGAACTGTGCAAAAGACCATTCTTTGAGAGTGTGTTCAGTAAAATACACGAGACATCTGTCGCGACCTTTGTAGCTATGAAGGTACTTTCATACATCCATTGTTAAATTTATTGTAAAAACATGAGCTGGTCATCCCACTCACCCTGTTGATTTTTGCACCTTCGCCACGCTACGGTAAAAACCGACCTTCGTTTACACGGGGTCCATCTTGCTTTGCAAGGCTGCCAGTCTCCAATATATATGGAATTCTATTGTTTCCAAGTGTATATATTGTATCCAGAGAATTCCATGTTTACCACTCAATTTTCACAATTTTTTTTTATAGTAAATAGAAGTAATCAATAGAATGTCTTGTATAAGTTACCATCTATATGGGTTCTTTTTTTTTGTAAGGGATAACACGCCCTACTTGGGTTTCCAATATTTTTATAACTACCATTGAACGTGATAATGGCAAAATGTAATCCTACCAACCCAGACCGGCCAGCCAAGGCCCCGGACTCCTCAGCGTTATCAAGATTCCTGCTTGATTAAAATCAGATGTTTGCAATCTGCCTAGATAGGGTAAGGGTGACAGGCAAACAACAAATCCAGGGAAGTCCAAAACAATTGCTGGTAAAAACCCGAAGCCAGCTAAACGCAGTGTGGTGTTTCGATTTCGCAGCTTGAGACCGTACAACATCCTTTGTCAATGTACACAGGATGCGGCCCCATAGGACCTATTTGGGTTCTACTTACTCTTAATTGCGAAGCTAGACTTATCGATGAATGATTCACATTCGCAATGATTACCTGATTAAATATAGATAGGTCTTGCTCTGATTACTACTGTGCTATAATCATAATGGATTATAAATTTATTTTATATAAAAAGGCTACTTATCAATCAATAAATCAATAGTTTTGAATCTAGGTTTTTCAGTTGTAAAAATTGAACTAAAATCATTGCAATATTAATATTTATGTTCTTAGGATTTTATAAATTTCTATGCAATAAATTTTTATGAATGGCGTCTTCTAGTAAGGTCTTGCCAGGTAAGTACCAAGCTGGGCTCTCTATATCCAGTTACACAGTAGAACGGCTATTTGAACCTGTGCCGTCTTTTCTGTAATACTGGAATGGTTCAAAAGTGTGTGTCTTTGTAAAGCCAGCGTAGATTTTAGGCGCCTGATTTTTTTTTTTTTTTTTTTGGTCCCTGGGAACTTTAATGTGTTATTGTCAGAAAAAAGACGAGAACTGTATGACAACAGTGTTTAGAGATCTCAAACACAAAAACAAGTAATTCAAAGTAGTGCATTAGACTATAAGACATCTTTTGATTACATATTCGCATAGTTTGGAGCAATTTTTTG